>JAHZMY010002540.1:0-23095 GCA_027743915.1 Seira sanloemensis | reverse complement strand
TTTCGTAGTTGGGAGTTTTCGTACTGGGAGTTTTCGGGTTGGGAGTTTTCGCATGGGAGTTTTCGTAGTTGGGAGTTTTCGTACTGGGAGTTTTCCAGTTGGGAGTTTTCGGATGGGAGTTATCCTGATACTGTATGTAAACGTGCAACGTATGTATAACTTTCATTGCATTTTATTTTGTACTTTTAAAGACCTTTAAATATTTCAACATCTCTTCATAACCATAAATTATTGTTTCTTTAGCAATGCTTGTTAAATATTTTGTATTCAGATGAAATGTAAAAGTCTGACTGCATTTAAAACACTTGAGCAAACTAATTCGAAATACAAGTTTATACAATACATTACAATGTAATTTTTATCTAAAAATATGACTCGTTGGTTTCAGGTCTCTCTTCATTGCTCCCAGAAGAAACGATTTCCACGTCGTACAAATCGGTCAACAACATCGACTCAAGTTCCCCATATTTTACCGAGCAATACACATATTGGTAATAAACTTCAACAAATTTCATCAACGGCACTTGTCCACCAGCAAAGCGATTGCGCTAATCGTATGGCTGACGATTTCCCTCTTTGCTTTAGTGAGACTGACCTCACGCTTGCCCTTTGGGCTTGTACTATTCTACCTCGCAGTTGTGGTCGACTGCTCTGTTGCCACAATTTACGGAATCGGAATGATGGGACAGGTTTACTTAGCGTCTAAGCAAATGCGGGAGAAAGTGAAAGGGCTGCATTGCCTCCAGCGAGACCCGTGGTTTCGCAGGTATTTTAGATCGTGCAATCTACAAACCGTTAGGATTGGGGCTGTAGATTTCATTGACCAGTTTGCCCCGCTACTCATTATTCACAGCTCGATTTCACTTTTGGTCAACCTCCTTCTCTTGTAGATCTCTAAATTTTATACGGATGTTATCACATATATTGCTTTTGAAGGGTTTCTGTGATTTTGTTTATACATGTCTGTGAATTTGCAACTGCCAGCACAATCTATTAAGTTCAAGGTAAATCGCAAAAGAAAGTTAGAAGTAGCCATGTCGATCAGACTTACACTTGCGTCTGTTGAATAAACTCGACAGAAAGCGAAACAACAGCGGCTAATTCTTAATTCTAATTCTTAAGTAAAACTGGTGTCCGGCGAGTCAACTTCTTTGTTGCTAAAATTAAGTTCGTGAGCCAGGTGTAGTGCGAAGTTGTGAAATATGGCAAGATGCCTGTGACCTGTAAAATAAAATTTCATTTTTTAGAATATAAGGTCCTTACATGTTTCTTTTGTTGGACTGGGACTGATAAAAATTTGTACGGCGACTAGAATCCAGCTATTACGAAATAACACTCCATTCGCTACAACTGTTTCATTATCATGCCAATGACAAAGGTAGATCAATAGTCGTCTTGTTTTGCTTGTTTAATAACTTTATGAATGCTTCAATAGATACAGAAGTACATCAATGATTGTCACTGCCATTTTGGTTTGGCTAGATTAAATTACATAAAAATAATACGTTTTAAGCCTAAGCTTATAGATAAATTTTATAGTGAGCAAAAACTATAAAAAGAGAAAGCTCTATCCAGAGACTGTAATATTTGTGCCACAACATTCCTTCATGAGTATTATGACTTATATATATACTTAAGATATCAAGCTGAAATGGCAACATTGAGGTTTCTAACAACGTAGTACATACATAAATACATTTAGCGCAGGAAACAACAAATATCATGTCTATCAGCAATTACGGCGAAAATGTCACAATTAGCCTTGTTGGAGCACTAGACAATAGACAATGCAAACTACAATCCGTATAGGTCTTTGCTTTATTCATTTTCATTTTACAAGATTCTGATGTTCTAACTGTCCCCACACGTGTCACGTTCCATTAATATGCCACAGTCGACGTTTTTTAAATGATGATTGTGTAACATAAATTTTTACTAAGGTATCCAGACAACCGTTTACGTGCATACTGTACATGCCCAAAACCGATAAAACCAAGCACACTCCATTGATTTTTCTTGTAAATGCGATTTTTTGTAATACACAAAATTAGTGCGGAAACTGCTGAGTATCATTCAATAAAATATCTTTTCTGTTCAAGAACATTTATAGGAAACAGTTATACCAGTGATATACCTGATGTTTCAATAACCATTACTCACGGCAAACAAATTAAAATGCATCTTGAAGAAACAGAACTATACAAATGTATAGTTTCCTTTATCGATGACAATTAATGTATGGTTTACATGACATGTTCTATTCACATCTATTGAATTGTTTGTTTTCTATTTACTTGACGCGCTTCTTCTGCTCCATACAAATTTTAAAAACGTGGGAGAGACATTGAAAGTTCAAGTTAAGAGAGAAAAGGCAAACCCATTCAATCATATTTCATTCACAAAGTTGGATTCCTTGCTTGCTATACTGACTCACCTGAGTTCATCAATATCATCATGCTAATTTTCAATGGAATTTTGGAGTGTTACTTGGCCAACTTCAAAGTTCTCAAAATGGCTGGAGCTTTACCCTTCGCATGGCTTCCGGAACTGGGACTGATTTCAGTTGACCCCAGGGATAGTAAAAAGTATTCCTTCCTATTTCCGCTTTTAATGTTCTTCAACATTTCAATTATCCTCCAGATTGTCACTCAGTTATCCACACTTTCAATTGAGACCAAACTGCTCAGTATATTTTTGGTTTCGTGTTCAGTGCCGATGACCTACTCCAGGTACAAAGTGCACAAGAATCGGTTCGACCTTGCTTATACATTCAACATGGCCTTGGAATTTGAGAGGAACGTAGTAAAAAAGTTACCGAGTCATAAGCTGCATAAAGAGAAAAAGGGAGAAGCTAAAACAGTCAAACTAGTGTTAACACTTACGGGTGCAATTACGGGAACAGGGGCAATTCCGATATATTTATTAGGAACATGGATGTTGCCCTGCCTCACATCGAATTTGGGGTATTTTCTTTACCCAGAATGTGGTTGGAATAGTGAAAATTACTTGCTTCAAAGATTGGTCCAAAATTTTGGCTTTTTTGGTCTCCGCGGTGGCAATGCAGTTTTACTTGGTTGGGCTCCTGGAGGATTTCCAGTTTTCATATTTGATGTCGTATTGCCTAAGGAACTACATTAGGTGCTACACAAGGTTGGAGCATTGTCATACAAATTGTTTTTAAAAGATTTTAGTAAAAAAATCAATATCAAGTTGGTGATCACTAGAGCGTCAAATGGACTAGACATGGATCCTTTTTTAGATCTTGATCCAATCTGAAAATTCAGATATGGATCTAGATCTAAAGGGATTTTCAAACATAATTCCGATCTGATCTGAATATTTCAGATCACTCGCGAGAGATGTAACAAATGTGTTAAATTTTTTGAAAGTACAAATTATAACATAATCATTGCCTGTTCGTATTATCTAGGGACATGGTATGACCTCAAATTCGAAATTAGACTTGTGACATGACAATTGACGTTGAAGTAGAAATTTGACCTCAGACATGACAAATGGTATATCTGATCCATTTAATTGGATCCGACTCAGATCTTCTTTTTTCGGATCAAGATCTAATATCCACATCTTCCGATCTTTTAGATCGGTTTGACGCTCTAGTTAATAACTCATTTTTATACCAGGTGTCTTCAACTGACTCCCCAAAGCTATGAGTTCCGCGCTCCAGTAATGAGTCGTCGCCCTCTGTACAAATCTGCGGTTTTCTACCGGGCGGTGTCCATTATAGGCATAAACTTCAATGACTTTCACCACCGGCACTTGTCTGCAAACAAAGCAGTGGGATTCATCTTATGGCTCACAATTGCGCTGTTTGCTTTAGTGAGACTGTCTTCTAAGTTACCCTTGGGACTGATACTACTCTACATCACAACCGTCGTTGACTGCTATGCTGCAGTTATTTATGGAGTCGGAATGATGGCAAATGTTTACCTTGCGTCCAAGCAAATGCGGGAGAAAGTGAAAGGGCTGCATTACCTCCAGCGGGACCCGTGGTTCCGCAGATACTTCAGATCCTGTAATAAGCTAACGATCATGATTGGCGCTGTTGGTTTTATTGATCAATTTGCTCCGTTGTTGATAATCCAAAGCTCGATTAGTCTTTTAGTTAACCTTTTGCTTTTGTAAAAGATTTGGTCATATTTTTACATGTAAGGTATTTCTCAAGGTCTATAATTCTTGATAAAAAAATTTTGAAACGCCGTAAGACAATATTATCTGGCTGGAAAATTGTTTGAAGAAATCTATTTTGTTTAAATGCAAAAGCGGTGATTTTTAAACTTCGCAAAGTATTCGGAATTGAGTGATAGGTCTAACATCCATTTTGCATATCGACCGTGAATACGGAAAAATGACTATATGCACTGAGTGTCGTATGAAAAAATGACCATATGCATCCAGTGTCGGCGGGAAAAATGACTATATGATTTTTGTTTAACATGGAAAACCTATAAGAAAAAAAATTATATAGGTAGTTATTTTTCCAGACGACACTAGATGCATATAGTCATTTTTCCATACGACACTCAGTGCATATAGTCATTTTTCCGTATTCACGGTCGATATGTAACAACTTTTACGGTCACCAACTTAAACATACGATATCCCAGTAGTGGTGTGTCTAAATCAAAGAAAATAAAAATATGACATGTTGTAAGAGAAATTTATGCCTACATTTTAAATACTTGTAGTTTCCAGTATATTGCCATCACTACCAATTCAAATTGCATTCATTTAGTAATTGTAACGGTGGAAATATTATTAATTCGCAATATTATTAACAAAATTTAGGTGGCCAGAGCTTGCTTTATATTGCTACATAGTACATGGCAATTTTGCACAACATTCCGATTTTGCTCAACAGATTGTCGACTCATTGCCCCTTAACCACGATTTTACCATTATCCTTCCAAGCCTTTCTTCCACACTTAAAACGCGAAAGAATGGCCACCACCACCCGTGTTAAGTTACTCCAGAATTTACCAATCTTCTCCCAGCATTTTGACAACAACCTCATTTCATGAAACAGAAATGCAACCAAACCCATACAACAGACAACTCCCGGTATAATAAAAATAATTTGCGCATTTCCCGTAATCGACGGTCTCTTAAACTCCGACACCTCCTCATCCCTCGGCACATGTCTCATGAGCTTATCCCATCTCTGCCAAATGCCTTGCTCGTATACCGCCCGAAGGCGGAACTCGATACTGTCATAAACTCTGCCCCAAATGGTTAGCCTCAGCCTCTCCGTGAGCATTGGGTCCTTTCCAATGTAAATATCCACTTGGGACGATTTCTCCTCCCGAAGCAATCTCTTCTTATACTTATTGCAATACGCTTGCGGCAGTATCAGCGCCCGCTTTTCACATTGCCCCAACAGTTTGAACATCTCTCGTTGCTCCTTCAGCCGCAAATTTCGTCGCCAAAAGAAGGCATCATCAGTTCGACTCGTATTGTAATCCTGAGATATGTTCCTCAGAAGTTGTCGTACGTTCGGAATGAGCTTGGAGTGAAGCAAGAGATGCCTCTTCAATTTGTTGGTCCCATTTCCTATCACTTTGAAGGGGTCGTCAATGTTTTTGGAGAGAGTTCTCGGGGAGTAGTTGCTCACCACCGTCTTTTTCTCGAGGTAGCCCTGCTTCCATTGAAAACTGCTGAGTTCGCTTTCCGCCAAATAGCCGGGTTTGAGGTGGCTTAAGCGACGCATTTCTTCGATTTCTGAGGGTCTTACGTGTAGACAGGGCCGGGCCACGACGAAGTGGTCACTGAATTTCGAAAGAGCACCAACCAGAAAATAATAAATGGCGTGGGAATAACATCTTTTGGGCTTGCCTTTTTCCCGTAGACCGTGGATTTTGAAGCGGGCAATTTTTTTGGCGTCGCTACCAACGATGTTACCAAACGCTCTTGCAACGTAGTCGGGAAAGGGCGCGAGGCGAGTGTAGATTTGAAACTGGTGTTGAACCAACTTCGTCAAATTTCGTTAATGGGACTTTTTTTCGCGGTGCGATGATGTTGTAGACATTCTCGTTCTTGTAGGCGTTGCTTATGACAATCCCGGAGAGGAGAAGGGCTCCGATGACGCAGCGCAATGAGGTGACTTTTGTGTGCGATGCGGTGAATGGGTCGCCTTGCTCTAATAACAACGGGACGGACACATGAGTATTTTCAACGCTACATTTTTTTTTAATTTTTAGGTTAATCTTACAATTCTATTTTTATATCTTTCAATGCCTGATTTGCAACGGTCCTTATCAACACTGTAAAAGTTTAGGACGTGCGGTTCTTAATTGGATCGAACTAAGTGCAATCCCACGCAAATATTCCTGAAGTAGGGTTCCGGGGCACTTTAAACCAAATTAAGAAAGATTGGATTTATTAAAAACTGTCTAAACTTCTCTTTTGGAAGTTCACCGGCCAAATCGTTATCGAGACTTGTCAAAATTTTGCACAAATATACTGGGTCTTTTCATTTTGTCAAATAAAATTTGGTTGGGCCTGACTGTAATGCTGCATCTGCTGTGACTTAAACTATGCCGTTATAAATGACAGTAATAGTTTTTAGTCGATTTAAAAAAAAAGTAATTCGCTAGAAAATACTAATTCCGATTAATTAGTGCCCGAGCCTGCCAAGATGAAATAAGTAGTCAACTTAAATTATTTAACTGACAAAATAAAAGTTGAAAACCTGAAAATAAGTTCTGAAAGCTAGTAAAAGGAGGCGTTGTAAAACAAAGTTACTTGAAGAATGGAGCATTGAAACATTAATCATGTTGAAACAAAACGTGTCGAAAATACAAGCAATGAAAATTAGCGTGCTGAAACAGTGATTTCAAAAATAAAAGACCCACCTAACAAAAGTTTGAGTGACCTGAGTATCCCGGTTGATGCCAGACTCCTCACCGCTGCAAAACTATTAGTTTGCTTTTGCCTCTCGGTGATTATGTTCACTGCAGGGAAGATAAGCACAATGAACAGAAGAATGGCGACCCAAGTCGCTCCGTCAAAGATAGTGATGAGCTCTTTATACACCAAAGAGGAACTCGCTGATTGGCTGCAACTGACAAAATTCAAAGCGTTGATGTACACATCAACCCTATGACCAGGGGAAGTGGAATCTATCGCAATTCCAATGTGGGGTGACCTGAGATGTAGGAATGGCGGCAGGAGCTCCTTTTCATGAATATATATCTTTGGTGTAAAATTCAGGGCGCTGATGTACACGTCAACTCGACGACCAGGGGAAGTGGAATCTATCGCAATTCCAATGTGGGGTGACCTGAGATGTAGGAATGGCGGCAGGAGCTCCTTTTCATAAATATATATCTTTGGTGTTTTCCCGGAGGAATCACAGACGTACTCATGGGTTAACTCAGGTTTGTCGTGGCTACCAGAGATGACCACCAAACTGTGGTTGCGCATGACAAACTCCTGGAAGATTATGTAGAAGAGCGTGTCGAGTTCGGGGACACCAAGGGCGTCCTCATATGTTAAAGGTGAGGTTTGTGCGATGCATACGCGACTTGAGAGTTTCAAGACACTCTCGAATCGGATGGTGGAATCCAAGAGCCATGGCTGTCTCGGAAGTGGGGCTTCTTGTGATTGGGTCATCAGTCGCAGAGGTTGTTTAGAAATTGGTTGATTCCCTATCGAGATGACATCGGTGAGTGATATGATGTCTTCTGAGTCCAGGTTTCGATGTATTGATGGATGCACAGCGAGCAGCTTGAGTTCGTCCTTTTGCCCATCGATTATTAGGACAAAATAACAACTGTAATCAAAAAGACAATTAGGATGACGTCCGAGATATCGACTTTGAGTCGAAATTAACAACTGTATTGCAATTTGCAATACTTTTCTGACAAATTTATAGAAAATTATTAATGTTTTACATCGAATTCGACGTCTTAAGCCCAGCCATGCCTTGTTTCACCATCCACGTTGTCACCTTATGCGATAGCTCCAACGCCTTTCTCTGCCCTTCCAGCACAAGGACGCTCAATACATTTCTATCGTTATCTCTAAAAGCACTTGGAATTCTCATCATTCGTGACCTGTTATGGCGGTCGTACAAATTTTCGGGTGGGAGGAGATCAAATGCCACTTGACAAAGTTGGGGCTTGCTTCGCATCCAAAACCGATCGAAGTGAATTTGAAGACACGTTTCGCCATATTCTGGAGCCAACAGTTTATGATGGCAGGACTCTGCCAGAAGCGTTTTATTATTTACTTTAGGCAAGTTGACGCCAACCGGGACCGTTGCAAATATTTTGGAGAAGTCGTCATCTCTCACGTCATATTTAAATGCTGTTCTATTTGTCCACTTGTATTGCCTCAGTGTAACGGGATAGATGAAGGGTTTGAAGTTGAGGTTTCGAAAGTTTGTGATTTGAACGAGGCAATGCCCAACCGAGTTTAGAAAGTTTTGGTAGCTGGGGGAGATTGAAAAAGAGTTTGATATGGAAATCGAATTACAATAATCGGCCACAGAAAAAAGTGAAAATAGTACTGCTTTAACAAGGAAATTCATGACTAAGTCTCCACCACTTGAAGCGGAGACATAAAGATGAATATTTTTTAATTTTTTGGAATTTGCTTCTTGTGCAAAAAATATTTGATGGTAAAATGGTAGAGATTATTTATTATGCAATATACGGCTCGGTAAACTGGATGCAATTATGAACCGGACGGGCATGTAATTATAGTAGGCTGCGTGTAAAGTATTTGTTTCGTCATAATTCTGCATGCCTAAATGACCGACGAGATAATTGATAAGACTAAAAGTTTTCAGATGAGCGTATATCTAACGCTAATAATTATTTAAAATGACCACTGGATGTAATTAATTTCCATGACTAACAATAAGTAGGCTGTTTGAATTAACTAAGAGAAGCTGGTTTTTTCTCCAATCGAACAAAAGGCTGTGCTTACGTGTAAATGCAAGTGAAAGCAACATTTTTTTAAATTGTAAATAGTTTCAAAAAGATAATGGAAATATTGGGTACTTTTTAAAGGAAAATAAAAAAGGCATCCATACCACATTTCAGAATATCTTTTTGTATGTAAATGTTTGCTTTGCCAAGCCCTTTTGTGAATTTGTCCTAAAATAAAAATAATAAATATTTACCATAAATCAATAACAATTAGTTGTGCCACCAACAGGCATAGATACATTTGGATTCTGTGCACATTAGGTATTCAAATTTATTTAGATGCTTAGCAGTACTGACTAATTACATTTACAAATTCAGTGCATACAACTAGACCAGCATATAACCGAACTAAACGTAGACCATCATACCTACAGGTCTTTAATACATTTAGATGCATATTACACTGAACCAAAACCTCAAATTACATATTTTCTTCTATCCCATTTCAATATCAATGGGCCTAAAGTATTTTATAAATTGTTGCTTTCCCAACCCTAACGCCAATCATTCGGTCGAACTTTTACTACTTTCACCTTTGCCATTTCCGCATCAGCTCTTGTCCAAAATATCTTCCAACCTTCTTGATTTTTTTCAGCATTGCTCTTGGCTCTCGACTTTTTAAACATGCGTGACGCTAGAGTCCACAAATATTCGAGTACAAAGGTCACAACGGCTACTCCCAAAAACGAGAGTGTCACAAAGAAAATGGCCCGGATGTTTCCCAACAAGCTCACAGGATGAAACTCCATCCTCCCCTTTTGGTCGAATTTGCTCCTGCCCCATGTCAAAATTCGTAGTTTCCAATCACTCCACAAGTTGCAAATCCCGGAGTGAAAGAATGAGTGGACCCCGAGCACAAACGCGTCATATGAAACGGGAAGCTTTTTGATCACGAAATCTGAGTAGATGGTCCCATAAGGCTGCTGACTCACAACTACGTTGCCTTCACTTTTGCCTGGATTTCTACTAAACTTTTTACTCTGTAACAGCTTCAGCTTGACTTCCAGCACTCGGTCAAATTCGTCGACGTAAACCTTGCTGCTGCACTCATTCGTGACATTGAAGAAATGTTCAGCCATTTTAAAAGGCGTTTTTGGAATCTGTACCATATGCGTAAGCTCATGTTCCAAGGATGCAAGAGGTTTACGGAATTGATTCTGTATGTAGGCCATGCCAAACAAAGAGTGAGTCTCAGAATGTACATCTGAGTTGGACGCAATGAGCTTTTGATGTTCAGCTATCTTCTCGGTGATAGAATCACCCAGATCTATTGCTTCAAAGACTGTATTTAATCGTAATACTGCAAATGTTGGGGAGTGGATGGTCAAATTCGTATTCACAATTTGTTCAAATGACTCCAATCTCCATTTCGAAACTGGGGCGGAGAGCTTGTCAATATTCTCACCAAAGTATAGGAATGTGAGAAGAACGCCGCCAAGAAGCCAACCAGCCCAAAAACATTTCCTCCTGTTTACATTAAGTATATCCTGGCATAGCAGAATTTTCATTATGCCCCATGCGGAACCCATCATTTCTTTTATTTCCGGTTTGCATGCTCCTGAAGGTATGAATATGCTTATGAAAAGTGCAACCAGCAACGTAGCCCAAACATCGATGCTAAATGCGGAAATGTAGCCGAGGTAGGACAAATAGCCAGTTTCCTCTATCTCCGAACACATGACAAAATGGATCTGACTGAGTTTGCTCGAGTGGCCAATGACGGAGACGGCAAAGGATTCGTGATTCCTAATGTACGAAGTGCCTTTGTTTTTGAGCCTCGGGAAAACATACAACCAAAACAACTTTTCTTCTATTGCTCCATCCACCATCTCAGTCAGTATCGTAGCGTTCCTGAAAACTGACCTCAAGATGAAGGCAGACAGACTCGGAACGGAGTCAAACATTAAGAACGAAAGATGTTTCGTAATGGTTATGGAGTACTCTTGTCGTCTGTAAAGGTCAAACGGGGCCCAAATACCAGGCCCACAGTGTGCATCTTTAAGTTGCTGGAGAGATTCCCTGGATTTACAATCGAGATGACTGTATGCCTTTCGAAAATGCATAGTTTGTTTCTCCCCTTTTTCAAAGCATGTTCCCAAGTTCCTTGGGTCATTTACGTGCTTCTCGCATACTCTCATCTCTTGGCGAAACGAGTCCTGGGATTGGCATGCAAAAACGGCAGTTTCCGAAACGCCTGAAATGTGCTGGAATTCGTGGATGCCGCGAGTCAGTTTGAACTGGAGTTGGATGACGGATCCAAGAACAAATATTTTGTTCTATATAAATACCACAGAAATAAAACGTTAGTGTTTCGGTGGCAAAAATATTTTTTAAAATCAAGTAGCCCTATTAAACAGCTTACGTATGAGTAGTAGCTTACGTATGAGACAAGTTGTTTTTGGACAACGCGAAACCACCTCTCGAACTCCCAAATCATATATCGGTCCATTGACGCGCTAAAGTCAGACTCAGGATGCCGTACGTGAACCACAAACACATTCATTGGGTGGTGTCGCAATATTGAAGAAAATGATGTTGGTGGTTCCTTGACTTTTTCAAGGAAGCCTGTGCAATGAGGCGTCTCAAAATGAGCAAATACGCCGCAGCGCTGTCGCGTCCAGGGGAGATGAAATGTTTCGTTTGTTATAGTTTTGCGAACAGTTTGGGACCAAAGGGAGCATTGGATTTTCTTGGTCTTTCCCCTTGCCGAGGCATTTGTGGTAGTCTCGGAAACGTGAATCGGAAACTGCGGAGGTGCCAACAGTGGTCCATGGAGTCGAACTGTCGTGGATACTCTCTTGGATTTTTTCCCAAAGCCTGATCCCTTGATTATCTGAAAAGGAAACCAGATTAAACATTTTGACAAAGTCGTTAGTCGTTAGTTGGTATTACGGAATACGAAGACGGCGCACCCTTCGATATACTCGAATAAAGTGAAAATGAACTTCACATGCTTGGAAAATCTGGAAAGCTTCATTCACATTGACTTTATCGATTTGATGGAGGTTATCATGTAATTTCACCGATTTGTAGCAAAGTTTTATACAAAGCAGCATTAGATAAAAGTGGTTTGTCTTGGCAAACATTTTGAATTTTGTATGTAATAGTTGTTCGTTGTATTGCTCGGTCAATTTATTCCTGATAACCTATCCGGATTTATTCTAGAAATTAAGGAATTTAAAAAATTTAATTCTAACGCTATGTATAATTTGCAAAAAGTTTAGTCTAGCTAGCAGCATGTGGAACGGAAATGTTTTCTATCCGCAAACACCAAGCAGAATCGCTTGAACTTTTTGAAGCTACCTAATTATGCGTACGCGTGTCATATTTTAATTTCCAGGAGGTGTGGCGATCCATTAAAAAATTCAATAAATGTAATATACATATGTAGCTTTCACAGATAATTACAAAACGAATCACATTCTTAGAAGTAAGTATGCCATTATAACAGTAAGCAGTTATCCATATTAATGAAATTGATGGAAATAATAATTGGAGACGACATGATTTAGAAAACTCTTACCAAATTCATATAAATTGTCTACGTAATTCATGTATTGTACTTGTATTGAAACCAGGACACTGTTAAAGCAATAAACAAATCCAAAGAAAAACAGGGATTTTCCCAACCAAATGCGTTAAGGAATGTTAAACTTTATCTGGACTGGACGTCGAATTATCAAATTGTTTGCATAGTTTTTTCTACTAAAAAAACTGGATGCTTTCCTCAAAAGTGTTAAAACAATTACAACTTTTACGACAAGCTTGTAAAATTTTGCCCTGTAGAGAATAGAAATAACATTTTGCTGCGAAAAGGTTTGAAAACTTCAGGTTTTGACTGTAAATTTTGCTCTCTTCTAATTTTCTTTCATGCCTGCACTCTAATTTTGATTCTGAATTCATCTCCTCCTAAACAAGTTTCATTTAATATTATTATTGACCCCCCCCCCACAACTAAATTTAAATGCTATGCTCACACTTGTATCTAGATAACTGGAACTCCCAGTTGTTTCCAGCAGGAACACCTGAGAAATATAAATGTAATTGTAAAGCGTGTAACACAATTTTATAAATAAAACATCCATACTGAAATCAATTGACTTCGGCAGCTGCAAGCCATTTTTATTGCAATGACGGAGCTGATTGTCGATGAAACTAGCGGTTAAACCTGCACCAATGTTGGGCTGGCTTCAAGCATGACGCCAATGACGCGGTCGAACTTTCACCACTTTCGTTTCAACCGAACCGAATCTATATCCGGCCGTGTCCAAAATATCTTCTCACCTTCTTGATTTTTATCAGCATTGATCTTGGCTCTCGACTTTTTAAACATGCGTGACGCTAGAGTCCACAAAGACTCGAGTACAAAGGCCGCAACGGCCACTCCCAAAAACGAGAGTGTCACAAAGAAAATGGCCCTAATGTTTCCCAACAAGCTCACAGGATGAAACTCCATCCGCCCCTTTTCGTCGAATTTCCTCCTGCCCCATGTCAAAAGTCGTAGTTTCCAATCACTCCACAAGTTGCAAATCCCGGACTGAAAGAATGAGTGGACCCTGAGCACAAACGCGTCAAATGAAATGGGAAGTTTGTTAATCAAAAAATCTGAGTAGATGGCCCCATAAGCTTCCCTGCTCACAACTATGTCGCTTCCGCCTCCTTTTCCATTTATCTTTTCATTCTGTAACAGCCTTAGCTTGACTTGCTGCACTCGGTCAAATTCGTCGACGTAAACCTTGTTGCTACACTCATTCGTGACGTTGAAAAAATATTCCGCCATTTTAAAATAACTTTTTGGAATTTGTACCATATGCTTAAGCTCATGTTCCAAGGATTTTACGGGCGTCGAGAAATGATTCTTGGCATAAGCCATTCCGAACACAGAGTAGATTTCGGAGTGTGATGGTGACTTGGACACCCGATCTTGGAGATCAGTAACCTCACCGAAATTGCTTCCTTCAGTGACAGAATTTACTAGTAACAACGCCAGTGTTGGAGAATGGATGGTCAAATTCGTATGCACAATTTGTTCAAATGACTCGAGTCTCCATTTTGAAATTGGGGCGGACAGCTTGTCAATATTCTCACCGAAGTATAGGAATGTAAGAAGGACGCCGCCAAGAAGCCAGCCAGCCCAAAAGCATTTTCTCTTCCCTACATTAAGTATATCCTGACACAACAGAATTTTCATTATGCCCCATGCGGAACCCATCATTTCTTTTATTTCCGGTTTGCATGCTTCTAAAGGAACGAATATGCTTATGAAAAGTGCAACCAGCAACGTAGCCCAAACATCGATGCTAAATGCGGAAATGTAGCCGAGGTATGACAAGTAGCCTGTTTCCTCTATTTCCGAACACATGACAAAATGGATCTCACTGAGCTTATTTGAGTGGGCAATGACGGAGACAGCAAAGGATTGGTAATTCCTCATATACGTGCTAACTCTTTGTTTGACGTTCGTGCTCGCAATCATCCAAAACGCTTTCTCCAGAATTACCCCTTCCGTCATCTCGGTCAGCAGAGTGGCGTTCTTGAAAACTGACCTCAAAATGAATGCAGAGAGATACGGAATGGTATCGAACATTAAGGATGAAAGATGTTTTGGAATGGCGATGGAGTACTCTTGTCGACTCTGAAGGTCATATGGGGTCCAAACACCTGGCTCACAGTGTGTGTCTTTTAGTTTCTGGAGAGACACTCTAGATTTGAATCTGAGATGACTATATGGCTTTACAAAATACATGTTTGCTTTGTCTACTTCATCGATACAGATTTTTAGCGCTTGGATTTTTGAGGCGAGCAAGAATTTTTTGCATACTCCCAATTCTTGCCGAAACCAATCATGAGATTGACAAGCAATAATGGCGGTTTCTGAGACGCGTAAAATATGGGTGAATTGGTGTACACCGTAAGACAGCCTAAACTGGAGTTGGGTGAGAGTTCCTTGGGCGAATATCCGATTCTTGAATAGAAAAATAAATTTATATTTTTGTACCATGATTATTTTCAAACTATTAAAAAAAATATAGCTTACGTATGAAATAATGTGCTTTTGGACAAGTCCATACCATTCATCGAATTTGGAGATCGGATTTTCGTCTATTGACGTGCTAAATTCGGATTCAGGAAGCCTTACGTGCACCACAAACACATTCAGTGGATGGTACTTAACCAGCGATGAAAATGATACTGGTGCCTGTCCAGTTCTTGTTGATAGGTCTTTGCAGTGGGGTGACTCAAAATTAGCGAATACACCGCAGCGTTGCCTCGTCCACGGAAGATGAAATGTTTCGTTTGTTATAATTTCTTCCACAGCTTGGGAAGGAAGGTTGCACCTGTGACTCTGTCCTTTTCCACGTTTGGTTTTCTTGGTAGACTCAGAAATGTAAATGGGAAATTGTGGTGGTGCCAACAGTGGCGAAGGGTGTCGAACTATGATTACTTTTCTGGTTTCCCGTTCGTGGTCTCTTTTGGTTACCTGAAAACGATATTAAAATAAAAATTTGAAACTAGTCTTCAACTTGTATTTCCGGACCGACTCACCTCCAAATGTGTTTGGAAAAACTGGAAGTGAACTTCACACTCTTGGAAAATTTCGAAAGCTTTGTTCACATTAACTACATGATTTTGGACTTCGCCACGTGGTTTTGCGGATTTACAGCTAAGCTGTAACCAAAGTAATATTAGGCAACAATGACTTGTCTTAGCAGTCATTACGACGTTTAAGTTTTAAATTCATATTTGTACATATTTTTATTGGTGAATTGATTCTAATTTGATTGGTTATAGCGTTATAAGTGTTGTGAGAATTGTTTTCATTGGAACTAGCTTTTCTTTAATGTTCAGATAGATGAGTTTGTTACGGCGCAGACATCTAATACCTACCTTTGCGGACAAGAACATATCGCTTAAGCGTTTGAGCTTTGATGTGTTCTACAAAACTACATATGTATGGTTACGCGTGCAAAACTCATTTCCAGTTGATGAGGCAGACGCAAAATCAATTTATATTGATATAACAGCCCAGAGTAATATGTTGGTTAAATGAACCTATCTGCAATTAAAAGTTATAATTGTTTCGTTTATGTCGCCGATCAAAAATGATAATTTATTGAATAAAATTCCAGACTGGTTTATGTGACTATTGTAATGTAAGAAAAGTTTCCTCATTCACTTTTACATATGTACATATATTAGCCCAAGACACGAGAAATTTAAACCAAATTCGCAATAATTACAATGGCTTTGGCTAAAGAAGTTTGATTTACTAAAGTTTACACTAGTTCTTAATACACATTTTGAACAGTGAAAAGCACATAATTTTGAATATAAAAATCCATCTCATCCCAAAATTACTGTTTGTCCGCTTTTGAAGTACCTATTTAATTTAAAAGGAAAGTAACTAATGGTTAGCAAATTAGTTACAAAACTCTCAAATTTATAAAGCATGCCAAAACTTTGGCCAAAACTAAATTTGTTTATTAGCTCATAACCGTTGTTACGAAAGCATTTGGCGATCGTAATTATTACTGTTACAGATTGACTTACAGACTTGCATAGGAGTCCTTCAATGCTTAAACGTAATAGCGCGTTTTTAACCCTTTTTACATAATTCGGCTTTGGTGAAAGAATCTTACTTTAAGAATTTTCTGATTCAGATTAGAAAAGAAGATAAATCTGCCAATACAATATACCTTATCTATCAGGATACTAGACTTTTAGAGCTTTAAACAAATGACATCATTCCAACGACGAGTATTTATGTGGGGACGGATGTCTTTTGGAAAAAGGGATATCCAGAAGAAAACATCCATGGGAAAAACGTTCGAATTGAAATTGGTACATAATTCTTTCAACATAGCGTGAGTTTTTTCCTACTTTCTACGAAATTTGCAATAAATGAGTCTTACAAGTCTAGGACCATATCAGACTTCACACGCTCCTAGCCAAAGGTCAAACTAGTGCAACGGCATCCTTATAGTACTACCATGATTGTTCATATGCATAAATTTACATAATAAATTTACATAATATTTATAAATTGGAGCAATGACGTTGAAATCAATTGACTTGAAATCCTCTCTATGCCAGCCATTTTAATATCAAATAGGAACCCGATTGCCAACGTTGTAAGATCTTGCGATCAAGGCTGATTTCAAGCTTTAGGCGCTACGCCAATCATTTGGTCGAACTTTCACTTTTTTCACTTTAACCGAACTGTATACGTTCATGCCCAAAATATTTTCGCATCTTTTTGAACACCCATTTTATCCTTGCTTCTTGACATTGTAACCATTCGCGACTTTATAGTACACGCCAACTCGAGTATGAACGCAACCAAGGAAACTCCCAAAAACGACAAAGTCACCAAGAAAATTGTGGTCTAACATTCCCCAATAAGCCTACAGGATAATGGGACTGATTTTTTCCAACTTTCAAAACCGCACAATTCAAAAGTATGGATATGGAACGCATTATTGTCCCAACAATTACGAGAATTATTAGTACAAATGGACTTTCATAAATGACTTAGACAATAATTACAATTAGTAGCAGTTGTTTGAACTCCATTTTTGTATTTTTCCATTTCTAATCAAGAATTTCACATTTCGATTTTAATTGATGAGATAAAACTACCAACACAAAATCTGTCTATAGTTCATTAGAAAGCTTGTCTGTCACGAAATAAATTCTACGCAGAACTCAAAATGCCACCTTTTTTTACCAAAGTTATATAGCATTTTCAAATTTCGGATTATGCTACAAAGCCAATTTTACAGGTAAAAATATATGTATTGTGGTTTATTGTTCGGATGATGGAAGCAGGCTTTTTGCAAAATATACGACATCCAGATGGAAACATCGAAGAAGTCGATACATATATGGAATGGCTCGTTTTTAGCACACAACCTAATGATCATATAAAATGCTTACGAAGCAGAAATATAGCGAAATCCTATATATATGCATGTCTGGAATAAGTATTAATATGAAAAGGGGTTAGCCTAATTCAAGTTCTACCAAATTTTGTTTGCAAGGTTCATTAATAACATGAACATCTCATCGCATAACTGAGCTGTCGCTCGAACAGACCTGGCAGATCGATGGACAAACCAAACACAGTATGATCCTCCTGCCATCCGTCATTAATAAACGGCATCGTCTTTCACTGGTCCAAACCAAGCTACTTTGTCAAGATTAACGAAATATTATATATAGGTACCTACATAGAAATGTAGGCGGACAACAAAACCTTATTTGTGCAACTATTTTTTGTGTCGTAACGTTGTTTCGAAAATACCAATTAATTAGGCATAACAAGCAGAAGCTGGTGTTTTTCTACAACAGTATAGAAGCTTAAATATGCATTACATAACATACCTATCGACAATTATGGCGAGTCACTTAATTATCAATTAGACAATAGACATGCCGGAACAGCTGGAATGCAAGACATAATAAGAAACCCATGTCGTTGTCTCATGCCTTTTGTCAGACTCTTGTTTGTCATTCGTAAGCAACACGTGAAGTCTACGAGTCTACCTGCAAAAATAAAATAGACATTCCGATAATAACAGCACATATTTCACGGTAAATTGGTCTTTTAGTTGTGGTTTAACAAAAGTTTGTGCGGAAACTTCTGTATTCTGATCCAATACAAAAAACAAACATTTCGCCTAATGCATATATGTAATTAATGTTGACTCCTGAAGTGAAAATATGCCATTAACCGAGACAACGTCATTAAAATGTATGCCAACACCACATGTTACATTCGTATTTAATTGTCTATATTCAGATTATGTGATTCGAGTTTGTTATACTTTGGACAAACTCATGAAGTCAGTAATTTTTCGATAGGCAATGGGCAATGGGCGAAAGCTCAGTCAAAAGCATCATAAGCACAATCATTTACATAGATATACTCTACTCACAAAGTGAAATTATTGGTGTTATTCAAACCTAGTTCGGTAATATAGATCATCATGCTCATTTTCAATGGAATTTTGGAGTGCTACTTGGCCAACTTCAAGGTTCTCAAAGTGGCTGGAGCCTTACCTTTTACATGGCTTCCGGAAGAGGAATTGCTTTCAGTTGACCCCTGTGACAGTAGAAAGCAAAGATTCCTGTTTCGAGGATTACTGTTCTTCAACATTTCCGTTCTTCTCCAGATTTTTATTCAGTTCTCGACGGACTCGATTGAGACTAAGTTGCTCTCCATTTTTATGGTGTCATGCTCCGTGCCGATGGCCTACTCTAGATACAAAGTATGTAAAAATCGGTTCGATTTCGCTCACATCTTCAACATGGCCCTGGAATTTGAGAGAAGTGTTTTAAAAACGCTGCCGAGATATATTGTGCAAAATAACGATAAGACTGAGGTGAGACTGGTCAAAACGATTCTCACATTGACGGGCGGAGTCACGGGCACAATGGCCATGCCAGTCTGCCTGTTGGGT
This sequence comes from Seira sanloemensis, assembly GCA_027743915.1. Lineage (NCBI taxonomy): Eukaryota > Metazoa > Arthropoda > Collembola > Entomobryomorpha > Entomobryidae > Seira > Seira sanloemensis. The sequence continues at coordinate 3,678 of JAHZMY010002540.1, read as the reverse complement.
ACATGGATGTTTCCCTGCCTCTCATCCAATTTGGCGTTTTTCTTGTATCCGGAATGTGGTTGGGATGGAAAACATTTTTTTGCTCTAATATGGGTCAAACTCGCAGCTTTCATGTTCTTTGCGGTGGTGATTCAGTCCTACTTGGTTGGATTCCTTCAGGATTTTCAGTTTTCATATTTGATGTCGTATTGTATAAGGAATTACATTCGGTGCTACACAAGGTATGTTAAATATTTGGTTTTTAGCATTTGATACGTAGCTACATAGCAAAAATCGTGATGGTCGTTATAAATCCGTCATTCTAATTCGTCACAAAAACAACGAGTTTCGAATCGACCGATAGCCAGTCCATGTTGATTTGTAACGATCGTAGCTTCAGGTAAATCTTGACGAAAAAATAACTATACAATGTATCTTAACGAGTTCGGGACAACATCTAGCGTAATTATATGCACAGTTTGGTATCGAGGGTCGTTTTCGATATATCTATTATATTTTGCCAAGGAATTTTTCGATATCTATATCTATATTATATTTTGCCTTGGATTTTTTCCGATATCGATATCTATATTCTATATTATTTCAGGAATCCTTCGATATCTATATCGATATCTATATATTTTTATATAAAAAATCGGGTTCCATATTTTTCAATATTGAATTTTTTGAAAAATATTCTGAAAACCTTTAATGTTTTGACAAAAAACGTTGTAACAAAAGTATTTAGATGATGAAAATCCAAAGAAAATTAGAGAATATTTGACAAAAATTACCAAAATTTAGATTTTTTGCAATTTTATACACTGAAAAATGTCATTAATCTTTTAAAAGGTTCAGCTTGATATATATTTAATACATTATTTATTTTTTTCTATATCGATATCTATATTCGATGTTACAATAATTTTTTTCCTATATCTATATCTATATTCTATATTTTAATAATTTTTTTCTATATCTATATCTATATTCGATATTTTTCTTGGCTGACAAACTGTGATTATATGTTGACTGACACACTGATTTGTTGTACCTCTTTTGTAAAATTGAATTTAGAATTACCTCATTAACTTATCTGTAGCTTAGCTGTATTCAAGCATTTAGTTCCACTGTGTGGTGGCAACACTAATGTATTTGTTGGACTAGTAATAATGAGAAAGCTGTGTTTACCGCCATCAAATTACAGTGCAAATTAAGTAACAGTGTTAACTAAATAAACGGAATGATCCTACATTGTACGCTAAAATACAAGCCCATCTCGCTTATTTGGCAATACTTTTGTATTACAATACGTATTCGAGTATTATTTGAGCAATGAATTGCAAATTTACCATGATTAGAGATAGAAACGCGTTAGTTCGACTTTGAAATTTAAAGACAAGAAAGTCAGTCGTATTTTCGAAGCGTTAGTCGCGGAGATTTCGTTATAGCAAGTCAACTTCGCCTAACAATGCGCTGACAAAAAATCGCACAAAATTCGTTAAGCAAAAAATGGCTAAATGTTGCGTGGGTATTCCATTAGCATATTTCCGTAATGAAGACGAATTTTTGTAGCAACAAGTTATAACGTGCCAAATATCAAATGATTACAAGAAGGAACAACTCTGGCAAGATCTAGATGTTGAGAAATAGTTATCGTATTGTGACCATGATCGTAAAAGTAGAAAAGTGTCATTGTTTTTTAAATGGCACGTTACCGTATTTACTTAAGACATTGGATAAACTTAGGCATTTAACACAATTCTACCTGTACGACTTCATAGTCGATAAGTATTACTACATTATTTAATTGATTTCATCTAAAACCTTACACATTTCTAGATATCTCTTGCTGATGTCAAAAGGTTATGTGTTCCGAACCCCACAATTGAGCCGCCGGTTTCGCCACAAGTTCTCAATTTTCTTCCGTGCGGTGTCAGTTCTTGGTACAAACTTTAATGACTTCCACCATCCACACTTGTCCACCAGCAAAGTAGTAGGGCTCATCGTATGGCTCACGATTGCATTGTTTGCTTTAGTGAGACTGTCTTTGAAGATACCCTTCGGACTGACACTACTCTACCTCACCACTGTCATCGACGGCTGTATTGCAACAATTTACGTGGTAGGAATGATGGGAAATGTCTACTCGACGTCCGTGCAAATGCAGGAGAAATTAAAAGGGCTGCATTACCTCCAGCGGGATCCGTGGTTTCGCAGGTACTTCAGATCCTGCAATGTGCAAACGATCAAGATAGGTGCCGTCGGCTATATCGATCAAATTACTCCTCTATTGATAATACAAAGTTCAATTAGTCTTTTGGTTAACCTTTTGCTTTTGTAAAGCCTAGAGTAAAAATCTATATTACTTTGGTATAGAAGTTCTATACTATAGAACGGTTGGTATCGTGACAGCAGCATGACCAAGTTGAGTTTTCTTTAACTCTAAATATTTTTTATTTGCAAAAAGTCCAATGTCAATATGTAATATTTAATGTTGTTAAGAAAGAGCTCGGCCGAAAGCAAAAAGACCGACGAAAAGTTGAGAAGGAGGATGATTTACATTTTCATTTATTACTTATAAGCTGTTAATTCGGTTGGTTAGATTCTGTACGATAGCTAGACTTGGAAATAATTTGGCGAAAACGGGCTTGAAATACGAAACGCCGGGCTTCTTTATATCTTATTAAGTTTTATATTCACTATTTATTGATGTGGATGAAATGGACACATGGCGGCTTGCAAATGTCATAGCTTTTAATAGGTAATTGATATATACGTATGTAAGAAACTGTTTAGGCAGTCTTTCGTATTAGGTAAATGTCTTTTCCAACAATAGCTAACTAAAAACCCGCCTAACACTGCCTATTATTATAGCCTTTAAAGCATTTTGCTCGACCACTTTTCATTTTATTACTTCAGACTTACAACAATACGTCTAGTTTCTTTATGGACTTTCGAAAAAGAACATGAAGTCCGTCCCTTTTGATGATTTTGGTATAAACTAGACTCTGGCATCGCAGCCACATAGTCTCCAGAAAACAAATTTTGGGTTCTAAACGCATCTAGTCAAATGGTAAGAGATTTACCGGCCGATTCACTGGTATGGACCAAACACTTCAGCATGATTTGCAATAAGCACAAACATGCTCATAAGGCATGTTAGGTGTTTAATCGTGCATTTGTTTATGCAAGCCGTTTTAAAATAGCATAAAAGCATGTAATAAACATTCCTGAATAATAACAGAAGAATATTTGATCAATAAGCCATATTATATATGTGTATTAAAACTTTTTTATTTAATGAATTTGGTATTATACGAATATTTGACAATTTCCAAATCGTAATTGCAAACACAAGTTCGAGCAACGTGATGGCAATTTTTGTCTCTTTTATTTTTATTTGTTCATTTGTGTTTTATAGTTTTGTAAAATATACGTACATATGCCTATTATGCGCCGACATGACAACATGCTTTTATTTCCTCAAGCATAAATTTCCTTCTGTAAACATTACAGTTAGTAAAACTATACATATCACATAAATACAAGTGGGTACTAGTGGGTACTTTTCAAGGTATGTATATATAAAGGCAAGGTATGTATATATAAGAGGTAGGGACACGTTCCTATTTTCAGTTTGGTTCGACGCCGCTAAAAGTTTTGTAAAAAATGTAGGCCCACAATCGAATTTCATTG
>JAHZMY010002539.1:0-51887 GCA_027743915.1 Seira sanloemensis | reverse complement strand
AAAAAAAACTTTGACTTTGGAAAAATGGCAGTTGTCGACTTTCACGAGCCTGAGGGAGTACTAAGAGGCTAAAAATTTATGTTGAAACCAAAATGCATTTCATTGTAAAATATAAATTATAGATAGGTAAAAATGCAAATTAGCACCCTGTGCAAGGTTCTCCATATCCGACTTGTAGGTCTTTTGTCTTAACTGTCATTATTGTAAAGCTTTTTTCTTTGTCCAGTATCATCATCATCATCATTTCTATATATATATACATTAGTACTATGCAGATCCATTTGAAGCATTGCAAGTTTGGCAAAGAAAAAAGTCATAACTGAAGAAAGCTCAAAATTGGAGGCAAAATAAATATATATTATAGCTGTTCACAGCAATAATATATAATTATTTTGCCTCCATTTGTATTTATTAATAAAGAATGGGAAAGCACAAAGGCGACTGTCAATTCAAGATGCTGGTCGGCTCTGACTCGATCGGATATACGAAATCGTGAATGATTTGCATGATTGCATGATTTGAAATGAGACTGTGATGACACGACATGATACACTTTTTTGTTATTTTGGTCAGAAATAATAAAAAAGCCGGAATCATTGCGAGATCAAATATATATTTTTTGTCACGTTGAGCTTCTCTCTGAGGATTATGTTAAGTCTGGTTTAAAAAAATGTATTTTGTGTGGTTGGGGCAATGTGGGGTTTAAGGAATTCTTTTTGTTTGCAATTTAGGTGAATTGTGTGCAAAGATTTTGTCAATTTCTGGTATTTGGGAACAGTTTTCTGGGCTCACTCTCATTTGGACATGTGTGCAATCCGATTTTGACAATATTTTGGGGCATTTCCAGCAATTTATATTTTACGATTTAAAATTTCCATTTTTAAATCTCATCGACTAAAGCTGAAACCTATTATTTGGTGTAAAACGATCCGATTGTACTTTTTTAGCATTTCAAACAACTAAGTAATGATTCTAAACATTTGTGGGCTTTTAGCATGCTCCATGAATTTCCATGAGATCCACCACCCCCACATGAAAGTCATTTCTATGTATAAATTTTAAAATGGTATAGCGTATCAATAAAAATGATTTTTATTTTTTGTAGCCCTTTTGGGCGGAGTCCGAGCATTTCACCATCCTTTAAACCCGGATGGGGGCCCAGGGGGCCCACACTCACACCCACCGTTTGGTAGTCCACCGGGTGGCTCAACGACCAGTAGTCCAAGTCAAGGTAGTCCGAGTACGTCGACAAGCGCTTCGTCATCTGCAGGTAGCGCGGGGAATCCGATGGGAGGAGGTCAGATAATTAGTGGAGGTAGTATGGGTCAGGGTCAGCATTTAGTGGTGACATCAGGTGGACCAGTAGGTGTTGGTCACGGGGGCATGGGGAATATGGGAGGCATTGGCGGACCAAGCGCGGCCGCAGTTGCGGCGGCTGTCGCAGCAGCGGCTGCTTCCTCAAACCTCCCCTTACCGTTACCGGCGAGTAGTCCTCCTTTGAGCGGTAGTAGTGTGGCGAGTGGGAATAACAATCGGCCTGCCTCACGCAGCTCTGTTGGGAGCAAGCCAATGGACTGACATTTAGCTTTACTCCACACAAAATGGGCATCATTCATCCACTCCAATAACACCTACAGTAACCACCTCGGGTAATCCTCCTCCTCCTCACTCATTATTATCGATGCCCCCTATCACCACATGTCCTTTCTCCAATTAGTTTTTCCCCCTTGAAAAAAATCCCATCATTGCATTCACGTTTTGCGTTCTGGTAAGAAGAAATATTGCCAAAAATAACCAATTACCTATACATATTTTTCCCTTGTTGAGTCGGTTCTGTAACACAAAGAAAAACACTTTTCACCACACACACATTAAACTACGCCCATGTTACAGTCTAGTTGTCAAAAATAATGGCAGAACTTTTGCTCTGCTCTTCTTTTTTAAGTCAATTTCAATCATTTTAACAAATAGTCTTACAGTTCAAAACAAAATGCTGGATTCCTCTCGTATGGACTTTTTTTTAATTCACATACATTTTTACTGATAATCTCAGTTGAACAAGGCCAAGTAGTGACTTTTTTTGCTATTATGTATGTACATAAAAATTATGTTTTGCGTAATAATAACCATAATTTCATTTATATGCATTCATATGAAATATATGAGCTCTGATGATAAAGCCAATTTTGCAAACCATAATAATAGTATATTGATCAAGAAAAAGAAAAAGTCACCTCTCATCTCCATCTCTCTCTTAAAATTCCACATTTTTTTGTCTTGTTCTCGTTCTCAAATGACTTTCTTTTTTAAGAACCCATCCAGCATACATTTTAAGTTGAAATATGAAGACGCTTATATACTCCTGCTGGATGATAGGGAAAAATAATCAGTCATACAAAACAATCCTCAGGTCGAATGAATATGTCGTAGATCAAGTCGACTTTTAGTACTTGGGTCGCTCAACATGTGTTCATTTTTTACAAAGTACTAAACTATTATTTTTTTCGGATGGAAAAACAAAATGCAGAATCAATCGAAACCCTTCTACCCTGTTTCTGTATGTAAGAAAGTCATGAAAAAATCTTTGACTACATAAATGCAGTTTTTCAGGAAAGTTTTACACGGAATTAATGATCGCAAGAATGCAATCGCCAGCCAAAAAATCAAACAAAGAAACAGTCTACGCCTCTCACAGTTACACACCTACAGACACCACTTTTTTTTTTAAAAAAAATACCAGATTCCTTTTCCCCCTTTCCAATACATTATATTTCCACGTTTGTTTTGAAAAAACAAACTGTTGTGTCAAAAAAAAAATCCTGTCATAAAATTGCCACCTCGAACCACTACTACAGCTGCGGTTATAAAGGGGGAGTCTCGCCAAATTTCTCTACTCAATCTGACCACGTCGTCCACCTGAATTTGGAAAAAACAATTACCACAAAATCAGACATTATCTCTTAAAAAAGCATTCTAGTTGAACGACCCTCGAAATTTTGACCCAATCAGCGGAGAAAGTGGGAAAACGCCAAAGGTTTTTTTTAAAGAAAAAAGGTAATCCGCAATTATATTGTATCACGTACAATCTCATTTATAGGAAACGACCGTTTCCACAAAAAAATAACCAGAAAAAAATTACAAAAAATGATATACGTATCTCAGGTTGATGTTTAAAAAAGAGTGGTGGGCATTTAAATTAGTGTAGTCGATAGGTACCACCAACTCTTTTTCAGATTACCCCTTTAACGACTTGGCTACATGTAGCTTTAATATAATGATCAATCGTACAATACAAAAAGATTTTGTGGATACAGTACACACTATTTCAAATGCCATACAGCTTTAATTCAGGAAAAACTTGTAGCACGTCAACTTTTTAATTAGCTTTTAAGACATTTAAAAAAATTTACTTTAAGATTTACCTTTTAGTCTTCTTAAGCTTTAAATTGCAGTTTTAGTATTAGTCGTTATTACTACAAAAGTATATAACATTCTTTCCTCCATGTAAAATCGTCTCTGGGAATAATTTACGGCTGCACGTGTACAGCAAAAAAAAACAATTAAGTGCATTTTCTCAAAACTCAGGATTTTTCTGCATTAAGAAGCAAAAGAAAGAGAATCGCAAAAGAACCTTATTATGACAAAAACATGATAATATAGCTGGCAATACTGTTGAATTGAAAATGAGTACCTAAAACCATATATAATATGCTATGTAAATAATTGTCTGTGACAATACCATCATCTCAATTGTCAACATGTCACCAGAACAAGATTACTTTAAAGCCATATCAATGGGAAAGGCGCAGTTTCATACAACTATCTACAGCTTTGACTTTGTTGATAAAAAAGCAATTCAATAGTTTTCCAAAGCAGAAAGGTACAATGTTGTTACATTGTAGTAATGCGTAGTCGCCCTTTGTTTCGAGAAAGTAAAAATGTACAAGATCACACCAGTATCTAAATATAAACATAAATTTACTCCGGGAAATGAACGAAAAACACTTCTAGTACCTTACAGAATGCCAACAATTTAAATAATAATGTTATTAATTCAGGAAATCATGTGTACAAACTATATATTGCTGTTATTAAGACCTCTTTTTCTGAGAGGTAAAACTGGACGTTGTTGAACAACTAAACGTAGAAACTTTTTTCATACATTTTCCGCACTTTAAAAAAGTATCCCTCAAAATATGCAGAAATCATAAAAGTCGGCCGTTTCTTTTCGACAGCTCTATAAAAAGACATGATCTAAGGAAAAACTCATTCGTAGGAATAGTAATTATTATTATTATTTTTATTATTTTTTGTCCGCTCTCATTTTGAAACTTTTGATTTTGCCAATTATAAACAATTTTTGACAGCAATATATGTTTCAAAGGCAAAAAATACAGATTAAAAAGCCATTTCTATTTGATCCATTCCTATCAATTTTACATCATTATTAAAACATAAATAATAATTATTATTAGCTTTTTGAAATACATGTGTGCCAGGACGTACATAAATACATACGTATCCATAATTGTACATCGTCATATTCGTACAAACACGAAAGCATTAAATTATAAACTTGGTACAACTAATAATTGAAAGAGACGTTTAAAAAACAAAAAAGAGAACCAGCTATGCATTCACGCTTGTCCTTTTTTTTAAAAAAAAAGTTTTCCTTTTAATTTCAGTACTACAATTCGTTGAGTAAAGACGACGTGCGTGAAGCAAAACACAAATTCTATACTGAAAAGATAATACAAGTGCATATATATGTATATTGGTTAGAAAATGAGATCAGGGATTTGCGCATATAATAAATGTTTAAGTTTACTGCATACAATAGTGCAATTAATTGTTATACTGTTGAGTAATTTATGTTTATACTTAATATCACGAAACTAATATACGTTTTTGTCCCTTAATTTCAAAGCAAAACAAAAGTAGGTACAAACTTTATTACACGGATTTTAAAGACAAGAGAAAAAGAACTCTAATTACAAACTATATTATACAAAATAATTGTACGAATGAAGAGGGATACAGTGGCCTGGTATTGTTTGGCTTCTGCAAAAAAAAAGCTTTTGTTTGGTGTCAATACTCAAAATCAATCAAGATATGGCTTCTGCACCGATTTCAGCTGTGTCGCAGTAGATTTTTTTTGAAAAAATGCAAAGTGTGGTAAAAGAAATATCCATCCCTCTTTTTTTAAAAAAAAACTGACATCATTTTTTTTATAAAAGAAAGGGAGAGGTGTTGAGGCGTTGAGGTGTTGTGCTGGCGAATAAATATTGCAAAATAAAGTTTTCCATGGTAGAAAATGAACACATACTATATTATATGTATTTATAGAGAGAGAGAGTATTATAATGACAAAAGAGCATTGCTTGGAGAAAGTGCTGGGGAGGGAGAAAGCATAAACTCGCATGCACAAAGGGAGACGTGTTCACTTTTTAAATGAACACGTTCAAAAGGCGACACAAAACAAGGAAACCATTACCGTTCAATGCGAAAGTTAATGGGTTGGCTTATATGACAGATGACGTGACACAGTCAATTGTCTGACAGTTGATGATGCTATAAGCTCCCATTTAAAGAGACAAGATTAAGAGAAAAAAGGAGAGAGGTGAAAGTGAAAAAGTTTTTTTTCTCTGAAAGGAGACAAGGTCTTTGGCTTTAAGGAGTCTTCTACAAAATGTATAATGCTGGAAAAACGGAAAAATCATCTCAGGAATTTTTATAGTATATAATAAAAGAGTTAAGTGACTTTAGCAAGTTTATTTAGGGCTTTAAGTTTACGTCATAGAGTATTTAAGTATATATCCCACTACTACGTATAATTTACTGAGATACTCGGATATTTAGTATCAACTTTAAGAAGAACAAAAACAAATACAAACTAATGTTACAGAGCATTTTGCACAATGAGCATGTATGTGCATCCCTTAGTGAATCAATCGAAAACTTAGAAATAATACGTGTGTAATTATTGTTAAATTATAGAAAAAGTCTGCTTTGACTTGAAATCAGGAAAAGTAGGTCAAGGCTATAAAAAATTACATAAATTGTTGTTGAGGTATGTCATATTATAATCATTTCATTCTCCTCTTGTGCTTACTAAAATCGTCAGTTTTTTTTGCTACAACCACATATGTATAAGCATACCTTTATATCGTATGACCGATGCTAGTAATTCTAATCAGGTACATTTATCTTCAGTATCTACGTAGGCTCCAATAAGCATGTACATAAATATTATATATAACGATGCATTCAACAAATTTCTGTGGATGGAAAGGTGTGTAACACAAAAAATAGCATATATAGAATATATGTCCTTGAATCTTCTATATGACATTTGGGGGAAAATATATGGCGAAGACAATTTTTTCTTAAATGGAGCTGTTATAGAGGGGTTTCGACTACATGAAAAAAGATGCATATACTCTAGCAATAGAGCATTCAGAGGTTGTGAAAGTGGAAGGTAATAATGTAACACCCATGTACACAATAACGTTTTTGAAGATACTGCAGCTGGAGAAAAAAATACTAATTATTATGATGAAAACATTTTCTTAAAAGTAGGTGTATCATCATTCAATACGTTTATATAGGATATATTATTATCTATATAAAGGTTCAATCACAGTACAAAAATATCTCAGAGGATTGACAACCTTTTTTATTACTAGAATGATTAAGGTGTAAGATTAGGGAAAAAACTACAACATTCGAATACATCATATACATACATACATATACATATGTAATACTACATACAAAGGCTCTTTAAGCGTTAACATGATGAAATCATGTAGAATATGTGTGTCCCTTCTTGTGTACCATCGTTTTCCTTAGGTTAGGATATTTGATTGACTATTGCTAAAGCCTATAAGAATTTAACTATAGTAGTAGGAAACATGTTCCGGTATAATATGGCAGGGATTTTTTAGATATTTTTTTGGCTTTTTATCTTTAGTTTTTTTCTACAAGCCAACATGTCTTTTTGAGATTTCATTGCGGGTATCTACACCTATAAAAACCGTTTTTTTATTTCTTCATAAAATCTCAGCACTCTGTAAAACAGATATATACATATATATATATATATTCGTAAGGTTGGGAGGAGAAAAGGTGGAGCCCATCATAAAATGTTTGTAAATATCTTGGGTGTAAGTTAATTTAGGCAGAATGAATAAGAACAAGGAAATATTATAATTATGAGTACCTTTTTAAGCAGGAAGAGAGCGAGCCTGTTGTGGAAGGAAACATAAAGTGATTACAATTTTCGAGTCAAAAAGAAAAAAAAAGTTTTAAACAAGGAAATCGATTTCTTCTGTTAGTTAAGGACACGCAGTGTGCAACATCTGGAGTATTCTATAAAAATACATATGTTTATTGAATTAAAAAAATGATCATTAATATCGAGGTCGATCAGGTATCGAAAATGTATAGAAAGAGTGAGAGCAGGTGGAGCTGTGTAAATAGGAAAAGTATAAGGAATATGCATATAGTAAAAACTCGCTGTAAAATGTTAAATGGTTTCATATATAAATGGGTTTCCAAAAAATAACTTTTGTTTGTCTTTAATATTTTATATTAGCAATTTTACCATTTTGCACTAATATGAATTCACTTTTCTTCTGCGTAGAGGATTCTACAATTTGAAACTCGTAAAATTTTTAGTACCTCTCTGATATTACGCATTGACACAGAAAGAAAGCAGAGGTACTCAGCAGGATCTGAGTTTTAATTTGTATGTTTTAGTTTGCATCCAAATGTCGTGTATCGTGCTTAGTATAATAATAATCCCCGGAAATTAGAGACAAGATCAAGAATAATGTAAGCAGAGTTGGGAACGCAAAAAAAAGCAACCCACAATCTACCTCAGCTGAATCTATACCATAATACAATTACTTGAACACAATGGTTTACATTTCCATCAAACAGGATTTCAATTATTTTTATTTGAAAATCCGCACCTTTTTAAGAAGCGATGACGACGCCATTTTAAACCATCTTTGGAATTGCTTAGAAAAAGAAAAATGTAGTGGCCACTCTGCATACATAAACATGTCTGTACATTTTTTTCATGCATTTTTTTGGATTTTATTACGTTGAGTACATTTTTTGTTTGGAAAGTTAAGAACAATATAGGAAATGCATAATAATTAAAATAACGTTTAGACACCCATCGCTGCGTAAAAAACATCTTTTAAGCCAGCAAAATTGTAGATGAAGCAGGGCTTTTTTATAGCGTATTTACAGCTTTCGTTCCAGGGAACGAGTATTCTTAATTTTATTATGCAGTAATAATAATGAGAGAAAGCTAATGTAAGGAAGGGAGGGCAGGTGGGTAGATGCTATGTTTTATTAGTACCTTTGGCAACCAGGAAAAAGAAAGTGATAGAATGTAAAAAGTAAAAGAAACGTTATCATCTGTGTGCTACTACCAACTTTTTTGATGTGATCATAAATATTTAGTGGAGAAAGTAGAGAAACTATTAATATGTCAAAAAGTCCTTTGCAAATGCACATGTTTTAACATTTACCAGATTCAGTTGTTTCCTATCATTTTTGTGATTCGTGTTTTCATTGTTACACTTATTATTATATAGGTCGCATGCTTTCACAAAAATTATGATGACGTGATTAATATTCCTCGTAAATTGATAAGAAAAAAGCATTATGTCATAATTGAGCATCTGTGTAACATAAATAAATTCTATGAAAATCAAGTATCAAAGGTGCTTACACTTTAATTATTGTGCATAGATTGCACTACAAAATTTATTCGTTGTGTATTACATTAGAGTACACTTAATAATTCCACTTTTTTTTTAAAAAAAAGAAGTTAAAATTGAAAAATGTAAGGTTGAGCACACTCGTAAAGATGATGGGAATTTTGGTGTGAGTTGTGTAGTGGGTTTGTTTAAGGTAAGCGTGCTTGCAAAAGAGCTTTATCAACATTCAAGGATTTGTTCTAACTTTAAGCCAGTAGGTTTAAGATCGGTAAGTAAAGATGAAAGGATGGCATTTTGAGTGAAGCATTCACATAAATTATGCTAAACTATATGTATGCTGTCTAAATTACATTGTGTAGGAAAGGTACTCATTAAGAAGGCAAGGTGAAAACAAGCTCATACATACGTATATGTATGTGACTATGGCATAGCTTTAAAAAAAAAGGTTAGCGTGAAGCATCACATCAAGAGTATCAAAAAAAGGTTTTAAATGTAGGACCACAGGAGGACTAGGATTATTGGCAAAAGAGAGGAATGTAAATGAAAAGGAGCATTTTTACTACAGTAAATTGAGTGTTTTTCTCAAAAGCAGTAGCATCTCGTTGACTCATCACCATGTGCTTCTTTCTCTCTTGTAGCTTTCTGTGACCACTTTCATAGGCTTTGTGTGCAAATAACAAAAAAGAAACTTTTGTTTACTCACTTGGAAGAAATTGGCAGATAGATGCTTATGTGTGCAAACTTTGGATTCAAAAAATGGTAAAAATCCTTCTTAATTTTACTTTAATTTAGTGTATCGTGCCAGGCAAGGGACACATGTACATTTCTATTTTCAGGTGCAAATTTAAAAAAATGTTAAGTGTACAGACAACAATTTCATAGAACAATGCGTAGCTTTTTTTAAAAAAAAAACTTTTTAAATGGTCTTACAATGATTTTGTTTTTTGTAATTCTTGTGTAAAATGGAATACCTCGATTAAGCCACATTGAAGAGTTAATTAATATTATTATTAAAACTTGTATTAGGTGTATTTTAGAAAAAATATTTGTTTGTCATTTTTCATTAAACAGTAATACACACATAATGTTACTTTATATAAGAGATCTTTCTGTACCACAAACAAAAATACAAATGAGAACTGCATAGATGCTCATGATTTATTGTACTAAAAACTGAATACTATATTATAATTATATATATCTAGTAAGCTTAATCATTAACTTTTTTGACATGTAATTCCCGTTGTAAATACACACACATTTTAATTAATTTTTACCTATAAACTACAAAACGACATCATGCAGTTCTGGGTCTAGTCATTTACATTTACAAATTATCCGTTTTATTTAATTTATCATCCGCAATTTATAAAAAAAATATTGTGATTTTATCGTTTTAATTCTGTTACTTCAATTTGTAATTGAGTAATAGTGATTACAATTCAAAATTTGAAAATTGGTTGTAGATTTTTGCAAGGAATGTTAATGGAACGTATACATTAGGGCTGAAGAGACTCCTTCATCAATTCAAGTGGGTGTACATTCTCAGCCCTAACCATGGTAGGTTTTAATGATGGTTGAACCGAATTTTTTTACAATACGGTCTAGCTTTTAAGGTTTTAAAATTTTTATTTCCCTCTAGTTTTTCACAGTCACTGTGCTTTAAATCTTCGCTTTAGACGAATACCATTTTATGGTGAAAGTGCATGTTGCATATATAATTTAGTATCTACCTACTATAAAAAAAACTTTTCGTTTTTTTGTCCGTAGACAAAATATGATTCAATATAAACAGTTTTGTTGAACGTGTCCTTTTCCATACTTCTAAACTGTCAATGTTTTTTTGTCGAATGTTATAATTATGAATATTAACTACTTACTATAATTACCAGACTTTGAATGCATATTCAGGTGAAAATAAAGAGCTATATAATTTTAATATTTTTGCCACGTTTATTTTTTATTTCGCTTTTTCCCTCATTTTGCACACTTTTTCACCTCTATTGTTTTTGCGTTTTGCTTTCACTTTCCGTTGCATTATGCGTCCTCAAAGGTAAGAAGATTTGGTGCACACTCATTCTGTTCATGTTAATACTGCACATTTTCGAATTTATAATGAAAGACTAATGCATGATGACGTTGTGTTGTTTGAAAAAAACGTTAAATACCCTCCGTAAAATATCGTGGCACTTTGAATATTTCAAAGATGCTTTTGTTTTATGCTATGAGCGACTTTGGTACGTTAAGGATCTCTCAATGAGCTTAAAGTTCATTTAGGAAAGTAGCATAAATCGAAGTGATTTGGGTTTTACCACACCTCATTTAATTTGAAAGTCAGTGCTCTCACGAATGAATCAAGTTTGAATCAATGGTTGAGAAAGAGAAACGTTGTACAGAACCTTTTGAACGCCATAGGTAGGTGTAATTAGTCATTATGAAAGTACCAAAATTGCTTATTGAAAATACCGTATACAACCCAGTAAACAAAAAGATTCAAAAGTGGAAGGAGAAAGTCAAAGACATGGACTTGATATAGACGCATCGCTGCTACTTTTTGTACAAAAAAAAGTAGTTCCTCTCTTGAAACTTCTTGATTTATACAGTGTTTGCATTTCGCATACCAGCTCATAATCTGTAGACTGGACTTTGAATGAAGGAATGAAACAAAACATAATTTTTGTAAACTTTTTACATACAGTAAAGATTTGAGAGAAGAAAAACACTCTTTTTTGAGTGCATATAGGTTTTTGATTCAATGAAAATGAGTTTTATGAAATGAATGAAACAAACGTTGAAGATTGATTACCAAAAAGCTTTTTTGTTTCCACTTTGTCAATTTTTTCCCAGCAACTTGCATGTACATGTAAAAACCAAGAAATAAACTGTTGAAAAATGAAAGCAAGGTACTTGAAAGTGACTTTTGGACATGTTTTCTCAGAATAAGAAAATATTTTATGATTTTTTCATACAAGTTAAAGTCTAGGGAAAATCAAGGTCTACTCTTATTGGGTCATTTTGAAAAGAAAAAAAATCTCGTATAACGTTTTTACTGGTGACAGCATTTCTCGCTGTACCTTTAAAATACTGTTGAAAGTACTGTTTAAAATACAAAGAATGAATTTGAGGTTTTTGTCAGAACCACGCAATTGAACTTTTTTAAAACCACGTAAAGCACTCAATTTTATATTGAAACTGAAAAAGGAATTAATAGCATTGATTTGGGTTGCATGTAATAAGGTAAAATCTCTTGTACATGTTTTATGGTAGGTGAGAAAGAAGCTTAGATTCCGAATCAATCTTTAAACTACTATAAAATTTTCCTCATAAAAATCTGTTACGCATTATCGTACGTTAAGAAACAGGATAGATTCCCTTGCGTACAAAACACAACTATTGATATAAACTTAATGGTAAGATCGATGACTAGTTAAAGGATCCTTAAAACTCAATGCAAACAATTTATCAACACAATAGATATAGGGGCTAGAAAGGTTATAAAATAAATGATAAAAAGAAACATGGTGCAAAACTTGAAAAAAATCTCTTCTCATTGCTTCTAACCGTTAGGATAAATGAAACAGTCAAGCTACATAACTCGAGTCAAAATTTTATCAGATTTTTAGATATCGTTTTAGCTGTTCCTTTGTCGCGCCCCGTTTTACACGCGGAAAGCCCACACAAAGTTTGCGAAAGCAGGGAAAATCATTTTTTCATCTGCATGCACAGTATCATAAAAGTGGGTAAAACTGCGACAAAATGCTCAACTACTTAAAGGGAAATTGGTAAATTTTACTCTTTTCCAGAAAATAATAGGAGTTATAATTAAGATATATTGTTTTGTGAGGAGAAAGTATAATTTTTACAATGAGTTTAATGCGTCTCCAGTTTTCTCCATTTACATGCATACAAATATAATACCAAATCGACTTTTGGATATGAATCCAAATAAAAAATCCGATTGTTTGCCAAAATCACAGTAAAAGTTTTTTTTTGAAATATCATAGTTTTCGTTCATGTATCAAATTGTTTTACATAAAGTTTTAGGTAAAGTTCACTTTACGGGTCTCGGATTTGAGCGATATGTGTTTTAAAAATAAGAAATATGGTTCCAAATGGACTAACTAGGTTTTAGTTATGATTTTACGAATATGTAGTAACAGTAAATAATACGGCATATATAAATGTTTCACGATCGAATTACAATTTATTGTAAAAGATGGTCATTCATTCTAATGGCCCATCAAAGAGCTGTCTGGTTCTATATAATACAGAAATAAAAATAAGAATTTTGTCAGCAAATATTAGCTACAATTTATTGATTGATTACATTTCTTTCATGACAAGTTTGGCAACGACACTTGAACATGTATAAAAATCGTACCTTGCATTCCATTTTATCATATTTAATAAAAAGTAAAATAGAAATTACCTTGGATTCACTACCATTTTGCATATTTTGGATAGAGAAAAAACATCATATTCGTATGAAATCATAAAAAAGTCCTATTTGGACAATATTTTGCGCGTTTTCTGCAAGCCCTTCATCTCCATCCACTCTCGTTCGACTTTGAAAAACTCTGTCCAGTACTTATAATATTGGTCATGATTTTGCATTCAGCAGGCCGTCACCCCCACAGACCTCATCCTACTCAGAGTCAAATCCCTTCGAAGCAAGTTGGGCCCGTTGGACAGACGAAAAAGGAACAGGGAAAAGTCCCTGGTAATTTGAGCTCGCCCCCATCCAAAGCCGTCCAGAAGCCTGTTGCAGGACCCTCCAAGCTTAACATTGCACAAAAGCAACAACGCAATGAAGTGCCAAAGAATTCCCCAACTATTCCTACCTTCAGAAACTTTGCTCCAAGCGCCAAACCGCCAGCTGGGGCAATTTTGTCAAATAATCAAGGTGCTCCATCCATGATAAACCTAAAGTCGACGATATTCAAAGAGTGGATCCCAAAGTACAAACGGCAGTACGGTTACTTGAGTTTGGTGGGTGAACCGAGAGTTTATTTTTGAAAAAAAAAATCATTTTTGCGAAATGAGCCTTGATAAAATGGCTTATTCCTTCCGTTACGGCAGTTTAGATTTGCTACTTGGACTGACATTGCTCTAATGATTATTGGGGCCACAGCCGCACTCTTTGCTGGGGTATGCATTCCTGCAAATATTTACTTCTTTGGGAACCTGTTGCGAATCAAAGTGTTGCTGGACAAAATGGCATGCGACCCCACAACTCCAGGATGTTTAGCTTTTCAGCAGGACTGTCAAACGCCTGGCGCCATCACAGACAGGTAAGATTGAATTTGACCCATTACTTATATTGTCTCTTATATACTAAGATTGTATTGTCCGTGTGATTCGAAAACTCCTTCATGTAAATTCGTAGCGAGCTAAAGAACTTGCTGACCAACCCCACTCGGATTTCTCAGTTACAGATCCATGTAACGGTTGTCAAAATGAACGAATTTGTTGCACAAGTGCTTGTCGCGTCCCTCATCTACACAGTGCTAAGTAGTTTGTACTCTCTCTGCTGGAATTACGCCGCCTTGAACCAAGGGACCAAGTTAAGAAAGGAATTTTTTCTTACCCTCATCCACAAGGACCAAAGCTGGTTTGACAAGCAGAAGAATCCAGAAGAGGTTAATCGAATGATGGAAAATACCCGGAGAATCGTGGAAGCCATCGGAGAAAGCATCCCCGTTGCACTGAACCTGTTCGTCATGTGCACTCTTTGCCTATCTCTCGGTAAGTTTAATTGACGTTGCGTTAATATTCTTCTTCTTTACTTTCTCAACTGAATTTACAAAAAAAACACACATTTACAAATACTGAATAGCATTGTATTACGGCTGGAGGCTTACCGTTGCGGCTCTGTTCACCCTCCCCTTAACTTTCGGCTCAATTTGGCTGGTGAAAAAGCTCAAGGCGTCACGCATTCTTGAAGAGAGGAGATCTTATCGAGTGGCGCATGCCTTGGCGCAGGAGGTCTTTTCCAAAATGAGAACTGTTATATGCTACGGCATTCAGGAAAAGGAAAGAGCAATTTACAGAAGGGAAATTTGTCGGAGAAATCGTCCCGTCTACTGCAAAATTGTCGTGACGTCGTTGTGCCTCCTCCTCATGTATGTGGTGGCAAGCTGCTTATGCGCCTCGGTGTTCTATTTTGGCTTCCTATTGAATACACTCACCGTCCACGGGAAATGCACCGACAATTTTGAACACGAAGAGTATGATGCAACCAGTGTCATTGTCATAATCATGAGCGTCCTGTTTGGCTGCGGAAACTGCTTTCTAATCTATTCCGTGGGGAAAGCGATGAAAGTGGCAAAACTGTGCATGAGACAGATTCTCAAACTGATTGACAGCTCCAAGGGGATTGATCCCTTGAGCCCGGCTGGAATAACTCTGCAGACACCCGTTCAAGGGAAAGTTGAATTTGTCGATGTGCGATTCACGTATCCTTCCACCAAGCGATTGGTATACATTCTAAAAATCTTACTTCTTTTACATACCTGCAAGGGTATTTTAGGATTATGGTCGTGTAAAATTGCCAAATTCCCACTTTGACAGATACTCAATCACTTGAATATTGTGGCAGAACCGAATACGCTTGTGTCGATTGTCGGTTTATCGGAGAGTGGGAAATCGACTGCGCTGAAACTAATCTGCAAGGAGTACTTGGCAGACAGTGGGTTTGTGAGTTTGAGTTTGGAAGAGCTGAAGAGCATCGTTGATAGAGTGCGGTTGTATAATTGTAAATCGAGATGAATGCAATAATTATGTATAATTCTAGGTGAAAATCGATGGATACGATGTTCGGTCTCTGAACACAAAGTGGCTCCGATCAATTATTGGGTACATTCCTCAAGAAACCGTCTTGTTTGACATGACCATTGAAGGTACGGAGATAAAAAAAAAGCTTTTTTCTTTCAAGTTTAAGAAAGATTCTTTTTCCCATTTGACCATTTCCTAGACAATGTACGAATGGGCAGGCTTGACGCAAACTTTTATGAGGTTCAGGAAGCTTGTAAGAAGGCTGGAGCCCACGAATTCATCATTTCTTTCAAAGATGTTAGTATTCAGAGATTTTGAGAGACAATTTTTAACACAAAGTTCTGGCTAATTCTTGACATGCACACAGGGCTATCAAACCAAAATCGGGCACAAAGGATGCTTGCTGGGCCCGGGGGAAAAGCAGGCCCTGTCGGTAGCCCGTGCTCTCATTAGAAATCCTCGGGTAACCTTTCAAAATTCTCTACTTAGCTTATGCTTTGCATGTTAATCAGCATAGTTTCATAATCAACTTAAAAGATTCTCCTCATTGACGAGCCGGCATACGCTTTGGACTCGCAAGCTACGATAGAGTTTATGCGGTCCCTTCGAAAGATTTCCAAGAACCGCACCGTCATTTTGGTGGCCCACCGGCTCACAACCGGCGTCCAAGCCAATATGATCTACGTTTTGCAAAAGGGCAGCGTTATTGAGCAAGGAGACCATCATAAGCTCATCACCGCAAAAGGTCCATACACTCAACTCTGTAAAATGAACCGCCCATCAAAGTCCATCAAGGCACCTAGAAACCTCCAAGGCTTTGACAGTTCGGAAATGACGATTATTTCCTTTGCAAATACCTTCAACCCAAAACTCCTTCTGCCAAATCTGTACAACAACATGCTCATTGTCGATCCTGTCATTAGCCGGGTCACATACTCAATTTTAACAAATGAACGTGACGCGGACGACAAGTTTCATGTGGAACTTGACTGGATGCTAGTTGATGGCGAACGTTTGCAATTTGAAGACTCTTCCCACGACGAAGGTATTTTCGGACTTGGACAACCCGGACTAAATTATTCCGATGGACGTCTTGGAGCAGAGTCAAGCAGGCAAGTTCTTTCGCCGTACGGATCTTCAACGGCCATCAGTACTAGAAGCAGCCAGCAACATAGCCAGCATGGTGGGAGACGGACGAGCCAGAAAAAACTGAGCGTAAATAGCGACATTGTGACAAATGATGAATTCAACGGATTAGAGTCCATGATCTGCTTTACAAGTTCCGGCTTCCGAATGCTGAGCATGGCATCTTCCTCCTTGGCTTTGGTTATCACGGGGGCGGTCGCCACAATTTTCCTAGCGATTGGACTACCCCTCTTCGGATTTGTCCTTCCAGTCACCATCGACATCCTATCCGATATCAACTACCACCCCAGCAATTGGTACGGGGTAAAGTGGTTCCCACCGGGCTACAACTACATCACAGGCGTGCCAATCTTTATTGCCGTTTGGGGCTGCTGCGTAGGCGTTTGCGCCTGCGTTCAGGATTTGTGCTTGAATTTGGCTGCGTTCAGAACCGTACAGAAACTACGGAGGGTGCTGTACGGACGGATCCTCAGTCAAGACATGAGCTTTTTTGACAGTCCCCGGAACTACCCCGTGAGACTTGCTTCTATCCTCCTTCAAGACACGGACTCCATCCGACACTTTACTATTGGAGTGTACGGAACATTCCTCCAGTGCCTGGTGGTTCTCATTGTTGCAGTGGCGTTGTGCATGTACCAAGTGATCGACTTGACTGGGTATACCCTCCTCATTGCTTTCTGTGTGGTCGGAATCAACCTGGCCGATGGATGGCTGGCCAAGAGACAGCATCACCGGAGCATTCGATACCTCCAGGATAGTTCCAACCTGATCCTTCAAATATTTCAAAGCAAGCATGTCATCTCGCTCTGCCAAATGGAGGCTCATTACATCGACCAGTTCAACAACATTCAGAAACGCACAGTGCGAACCATCAAGGGCTTGT
The DNA here is from genome assembly GCA_027743915.1 of Seira sanloemensis. Taxonomy (NCBI): domain Eukaryota; kingdom Metazoa; phylum Arthropoda; class Collembola; order Entomobryomorpha; family Entomobryidae; genus Seira; species Seira sanloemensis. The sequence goes on along the minus strand of JAHZMY010002539.1, from coordinate 34,346 downwards.
CTTGCTTGAGAATCATTACGTATGGGTTAGCTCAAAGTGCGGTTTACTGGGGGTTCGGGACCTTCTTGGACCTCGGGGTGAAGCGAATAGAGGAATCGAATAGAGCCATTAAATTCCTCGACATTACCACGTACAGCAAATAAATTCATTTAGGTACATAGTTATAAAAAACGGCTATAGCTGGAAACTTATTGTAGTTTGCTTTTTATAGTCCAAGTTTCGTTCTAATCTTTGGGCTAATTACGCTTGGGACAAATTTATCCGTTATCATGGGCTTTCGGTACGTGGCCAAGACGGGTGAAAGGATGCTAGAGATATTAGATCGTAGGCCAATGGCTCTAAATGAAAATTCGGCAGCCAACGTACGTAAACCCATGATTTTTAAGGGCTATAAGTTTCTCGTAGCACCGTCTTAACGAATTATCTTTGGACGTTTTTCTAATTTCAGGCCACAGAAGATGCATTTAAATCTGTAATCGAGTTAATCAACGTAGACTTCTTTCGCCCCCAAATGCCCGACGTCACCCTTTTGAAAGAAATAAATCTGGCTATAGTCCCTATGAAAATGACTGCCATCGTCGGATGCCCAGGTAAACAGCCTTCTTGGAGTAGTTATTAAAACTTGTAATTGATGTCTCACAATGCCCCGCACTTCTTTCCAACAGAATCGGGCATCGATGGATACCTCGACCTCCTCGGTCGCTATTACGTTGCATCTAGAGGCCTTGTGGTAAAGCCAGCTTTTAAAAATTTGTTTAACTAATTTGTGATTAAATAAGAGTAAACTATCTGGTTTTTGGCCTTTGGATAGGCATTTTCCACGGAAGACGTGAGATCTTACACCGCTTCCTCCACTCGTAGCTTCATCTCAGTTGTGACAAAAGAGCCGGAGCTTTTCAGTCGCACAGTAGCCCAGAACATTGCAGCGGGAGTGACCCGACTGGTCACAATGGAGGAAGTGATCGAAGCCGCAAAGAAAGTCAATGTGCACAATCTAATCCTCAGCTTGCCCGGAGGGTATGAGACAAGAGTAGGCGGAGAAAGTGATTACTTGTCGAGTGCCCAGCAACACAAGATCTGCATTGCCCGTGCCCTTCTAAAGAATCCCAAACTAATGATTATCGACGACATCACCGATTCTCTGGACAGGGAAGGAGAAAAGTCAGTGCTGGACTCGGTTGAACAGTTGAAAGTAGGAAGGACCCTTGTCTTTATATCCCATCGTCTCGAACCGATCAAGGCTGCGGATTGGATTGTGGTGATGGAAAAAGGCTTTCTGGAAGAGCAAGGCACACACGCGGATCTAATGAAAAGGACTACCACGACAAATATTTACGCCCAAATGTGGCGATTCCAGAATCCCATGGAAGACGATAATTTTATTAAAGGATATGTGGGTAAATTCGAACCCGCAACTGTCGAGGCGTCTGCGCCTGTTAGCAAAACGGCCAGCACGGTCAGCAAGAAGAAACGGACAAAGGTGCACCGGTTGGAGGTGAAGCAGCCAAAAAAAGACGAAGACGAGGCAAAGCCGAGTAGTGGTTGTGGCTGGCTTAGCTTTTTGGGGTTGGGGGTGACTGGTCAACACAACGAAGATGAGGAAGACTATTCAGGCTATTTCGGAAACATGTTCGAAGAACCAAAATGACACCACCAGAATGACTTGATTGAAAGTGTGCACATGTACATTTAGGTGTCGGAATTTTGATACAAATACATATACTCATTACCGAAATAAGAAGTCAAGTTTTACATCATTTATTAATATTTTTTCATCATTCATATAAATACAATGGATTAAAAACACTCAACTTATGCACGCTGCATACTGTGATTATTATGGACTATGGGCCATATACGAATATGCTAATTATCAAGTAGTATACAAATAAATACTCTCATAAAATTGTCTTCATAGATTGTGATGTTTTGGCTTTCTATCAGAAAGGATATAACCGGGCTCCTTCAGCAACACTAATATTCAAAATTGACACATTATAACAACTATAAAGCACAATCTACTAACCTCATCTATTATAACACAAGGGATAATAATCAATTCAAACTATGTAGTGATACAAGGTGCACAATCTCACACACGTAAAAGACACTTGGAAAGTTTCACTCTTTAATATAAGTTTATCCATCTGAAGGTATCGCTCTTTCCCCTCCAGCCGGCTCGTTGTTAATTGACCCCAGGAACATATTGTCGAATCAATTCAAATAGTTTTTCCATTCCGTACACAATATTTGTCCAAATTACTGATAGAGAATCTTTTGTGAGCTTCCGAAGATTATCCGGTGACAAGGCCCCACTGCAAGAAAAAATAAACAGCAAAATGTGATCCCAACAACTTACATATTACAACGCTTAATTTTTAAACGCTTGCAAAAAGTCGTCTTACACGAAAACGTTCTCCTGAAGGAAAGTCAGCAGAAACTGGAGAGCGTCGGACACAAACGCACTCGCTACACTGGCGTAATGGGTTATCTGAGGAATGTATATCTTGACCTACGCGTGACAGTAAATAAAATCGATTAATACTTTTCAAATTTAAATAGCGTTCTATTATTATAAATACACAGCTTATACATATGTTGGGCGTACCTGCTCGCCTAGGGTCTGCAACACTGGCTGTAATCCTTGGTTGATGCTACGAAAAAGCACTTGCGAGTAATCGTATGTGTACCTGGATGGAATCGGAATATTAGTTTATATTTTATTGCATATTTATTTGGGAAATTAGACTTTAATAAAAATATTGAACGAACTTGAGAAATCCTGAGACGGCCGTGATAACCATTTGAGCTTCGTCCAACACTTCATATTTCTTTAAAAATCTTCCCGTGTTGCTTTCTGAAAGTCGAATCATGTAATTAATTGAAATCAGATAAATTAAAGTAGTGTGACTTACTTTCAAACGAGCCTTTTCCATTTTCCGTTACGTCAAGCCATAAAAGGCCCACGATAAGAATTACAAGGAGGCTGGATCCCATTTTCCACGAGAACCTGCGACGTGCTGCCTCTGCTTTTCGAACGCCAACTTGAACTCTCTAAAATTTGCAAGAAAAGGGAACTCTTATACTGAGTCAAGTACACGTAGCACAGCAGTAAATGCAAAGTTTGCCGTCTGCTTATTGCCATAATCTATCAAAGACGCGGTTCTAATTTTAGACATTCATGTGTTTATGAGATCGGAATTCGTCGTGTGACATTGTGCATGTGTTCAAGTTAATAACACGGGTAAGGAGGAGTGCTGAGTGTACCTTTTTTATAAGAAATGGGCATTTAAACGATTGGACTCTCATAAATATTTTCCCACAATATAAATCAGATCCATTTATACTTTAATAGCGTCATCAACAACATCGAACTTAAGTCTATGTAATTCTCATCTCACCACCGGCTCATGCTTTGTGTGTCTGTTCTTTGTGATGGCAAGCACATTTTCATATTATAAAAATTATTAAATCTTTACTTACCTTCGCAATTCGGAGTAATTCTGGATTTTTTACCGCAGCGACGGCGAATTCGTCCGACTGAATGAATTTTGTCTCCAAACGCTTAGCATATGTGATCTTGTCCGCGTTTTTGGCTAAAACAGAAATCACAATTATTGATTGGATAGTTAATTCAAATGCAAAAGCCAACCACAAAATGGAAATAGAATTACACAAATAGTGAAGCAAGCAAGCTGTCTCTTTGGGGTATTGCGCAATGTCAGTCTTCCACTGGTCAACACATGATGAATCATTGGTAAGAATTCCATGAAGAAACTCAAGGACCTAAAAGTCAAAATATTTAAACAATGAAACTGTGTTTACAGCCTTTTTAAAAGTTTATTGGTCATGCCAAGAAAAATAACTTTATTACCAACCTCCCTTCCATATGTCGATGCAGAGTTAAATTCTTTATCTCCTAGCTTTTTTAAAAATTTCGTGAACAACTGTCCACCCTTATTTTTCTTCAGGCTATTTAATGTAATGTCCTGTTAACAAAAAATAGCATTGTCCACTTTAAACATGTTTAGAGAAAAAAAGATTATTAAGTATAGTTTTTTTAATGTTTATTATTTATCTCGGGCGTTACTTTTATTCTTGGGTAAAACTTTTGCAAATCTCGTCCCTTCTTAACGTCAAAGGCAGTTTCGAAAAACTCTTCAAACTCATCAGCTTCAATTATATTCTCAATAGCCATGTTTGCAGAGGAGGTGATCATGGAAAGAGATGACAAGACCAACTGCTTGTAGTGCTTGAAACCGTAGAATGGGATGAGATGTTGGACGGCTATTTTTAGAACATATGGAGATTCTAATCCGGCTTGCGCGGCAATCCACAAGACGCATTGTCCTACCTCCTTTCGGTTCCCATAAGACTCCATGATTTCCGCAAAATACTTATAACGCGTTATTGGCAGAGAAGGGTCGATTTTGCACATTTCTCTCAAGAAGAGCAGATAACCCCATGCTTTCATATCTAAAACAATAAAAATCGTAAAGCCCACACTGATAGATTATAACGCATTGGGTATGTTCATTCCAAAGCGGAAACTGAAACGTTCAGAAATGAAAAGCGCGTTTAAAATGTTGAAGGCAGGCTTACTCCGTTGAAGGAGTACTGTGGGAATTGCAGCAAGGAGACTTGCTGTAGAAACCCCTAAGCAGTCCACAGAGTCTGGGGCGTGTTCCATCGTTTGCGAAATTATATTGTTAATAGCTCGTTGCAGATCGACAGGTAGGCGGGGGAAGTCTAGATTTCCAGGCCAGTCATTCGGATCTGGTTGAGTGGCCTGGAGAAGTTGGGTGTTTAAGGCATCAGCGGAATACTTGATCCACGAAAGGTAATAATCCCCGTGCGATCCGGAATTTCGCAAATCCTCGTAGAATTTAAGTAAGTCTACAGTTGAAACCTAACAGAAAGCAAATAAAAATAAATCTTTCGAGATCCAAAACAACGATGAATAATAAATTAATATTGAAATAACATTTACCCTAGACAAAGATGTCGTGATGTCGGCACGCTTTTCCTGAACAGGTTTAGACTTATCCTTCGGCTTTTGGGTCGGCTTTGAAGAGTTGGTATTATTCTCTTTTTTCTTGCTTTCTGGAGGTGCTGGCTTATCTGCTGCTCCGTCCCCATTAATTACTTCACTTTCGCCTATTTTGTGAAACAATGCAAGTAATAATAAGATATATCGTCACAAAAAAGATTCCCAATGACCTAATTGTGACTTGGACTGTGATTTCATTATTTTCATTGGACAGATTGTCAGCTCATTAGTAGATTGTGCTTACATGTCAAATCATTCTCATTTGAAATTGGAAACGGTGCCGGGACTTTTGCTGACCGTTTTTTTGACTTGGCAGAGCCATTCGAGACCTTTCCCAAACCTGGCACAACGACCGGCGGTTGAACGTCAGCGGTAGTTATTCCAGTCACGACCTGCGGCTTTGGCTGGCGAGGCTTTTTTGTTTTCCCAACAACTTCCCACTTGTCCGACATTTTTCACTCACAAAAGGCTTCAAGGCTGTAAAAACAATTAATTAACAACATCTACCTATACAAAAACCGACAGGCGACAATATCATAACATTTTGAAATATTAAGTTGTAAACATTTTTTACCAACTTTTCACAAAAATCACAGATTAATCACAAGAGGATTGATGAGTGTATACGGAATGTAAGTAAATGTTAAAATATTACGTCTAGTTGGCAATTTTTAACCGAGAGCTGTCTTTTTCCTTTCACTTGTATATTAAAATAATAATTCCTCTCTAGTCGAGTGTAGGAGGAAGTGTTCTGCCTCATCAATTGATTAAACAGTTTATATTGTCGTTCATCCTTAACCAAACATCCATCCGGCTCCTTCAAAGCTCTATTAAATGAGTGACAGGCCGATTTGACAACTGCTCCTGGCCCTGGCCCTAGTCCGCGTGTGTTGACTTTAATCTCAAAGGGTATTTCTAATCACTTTTTTAAAGCTACACCTCTCGCATAAATTCAAGGATGTTCTTATACCGATGGTGTAGATGAGTAGAGCATTAAAACAATTGAAAAAGTGATAATAATGTAATGCTACAGAGAGGATGGATAAGAGTCGTGAAACTACTCAATTCACTCACTTCCCATGCTCCCATACACTTACTTCCCAACTTCCCCTTATTTAAAAGACCTATTTTTGAAGTTACAAGAAGTTGAGTTGGCAAGTTTGTCATACACATGTAGCGTTGACGTGTCCGTAAGAGTAAGAACTTGGCAGCAGTATTCTAGTCCACGATATCGAGTCTCACAGAGTTAGTGGAGGATAAGCCTAAGGAATTTTTGAGAGGAGATATACTTTTCAGTTCGCGCTGTTTTCATCTGTCAACCAAACAGGGCCAACGAAGGATCCGAGTTTGGGGAAAATGTAGACGCATTTGGAGCGCGAGAATGCTGCCCATCTGTTACACTTGATATGCACACTTCTATTGTTTATTTATTTATCTTTTCAGTTCACATCATCTCGTGGTTTGATGATGTGAGATGGGAGATGGGAGAAAGTGTATAAAAATGTATACTATTTAAATGTTCAATATCAATGTAGTGAGTAGTTTTGAACAAAACCGTCAAAGTGGCATGTAAATTTGGCCTCCAGTTATTGAAGTAATGATGTGTGATTTTTTATGTGGAAGATATTTTATCAACTGGTGCTTATGAAATGTCAGTTTCGAGCATTTTATCATGTGGGTTAAATAGTGAACTGGTGATCTCATCAAGCTTCCAAGCTCTTTTAATTGCAAAGCCTTAGGACGGTTAGTTCAAGGCTTGTTCAAATTGTAGTACATTGTGCAGTTAATTTTGTCTACGGCTTGACAAAATGGAGCCCTTTTTACCAGTAGAAATTCCCCTCATGGTTTTGCGTAAGTGTCTCCTTATAAATCTATATACGCCATTTTAATATAACCTTACGTTAAATAGGCGTTTTTGCTTCTTTCTTTCAGGGTATTTAGCCGCTAGTAAACGTGAAGCTACAGCCATGATGCTGATGGACGAGTTCCCGATCCTGAAGGATTATGTTAATGCGAAACCTCCTAACCAGAGTAATTCGGATTATTTGAAGTATCTAGCCCATTGTTCCATCGCTCCTGGGCTCAAAGATATTCTGTCGGATTATGCCCATTCCAAAATACTAGGTAATGCAATGATGATCCAAAATGCAATCGTTAAAATGATGTTAGTAATACATAGTTTCGATATTATGCTCTAATGATGCATGGCTGTTGTTATTATTAACAATTGCAGCGGAAGAAATTACACAAGACGTCAATTTGGTCATACCCAGTTTCCCGAATGACTCGCTTCAGTGTAAGCTGAAAGTTATTCACGAGTTATTAAAATCTATTAAACCTGGTGGCAGCTTAGTACCGTGTTCAACAAGTGTGAATAATACGACGGGAGGGCCAAATACTTCAGTCGCAATCTTACCAGTAAAAATGGTGGAGCAATCCACTAATACGGTTGAGGTGGACCAACAGCGTGGAGACAGCAGCCACAAGACCTTTGCAGAGACCAGTTGTCAGACTGAAGAGTTCACCGCAGTTCAATTTGGCCTGCAAGATGACATTCCAAGAATATTCTACAAGGCCTTGTTGGGGGATAATAATCTTCAGCAAAAGATAGCACAGACGATTAATGAGCACATTCAAGATCCGGAGGGTAGTCGTGAGTTTTTAATCATTATCTTGTTCCTAGCCAGCCATTTTTATTTAACTTGCTACTTAAAATCTTCTTTTTCACAGAACCGGAGTCAGTGGTTCAAATGATAGCGTCCAAGACGGAAACAGAAATTGACAAGTTTCTTGTCGACCTTCTCCAGGACATTCCGGACGACGGCGATGACATTCCCAATGACTTCGCTTTGCCACCTGTAAACGAAGCCACTGGACCATTTTCGACGTTTGCAGATGTTGAACGTAGCATGAGTTTGATGTTTGGAGGAGCTGAAACCTTATTAGAAAATGATGTAGGATCCAAGTCGAGCAAGCCTCCAGAAGGAAATGTTTCAAAAGTACAAACTTCGACGTCAACATGCACGCAGAGTATTACAGAAATGGTAAATATTTTTTTAAAAAAATAAAAAATTAAATTATTCGTCTTTACATGTTACAATTTTGATTTAAGGACCACGATGAAGGTGATCAGGGGCAAACATCTCTCTTACATTCGAGTAGTAGCAGTATTAGCGAAAATAAGTCACCTTCTTCCTCAGTCTCAACCCCCACAACAACCAATGAAGCAAAAACCAATGAAGAGTCCTCAAATACGAATCCTGCAGCTAGTGCTTCCACTTTGTCAGCGGCAACACGACGAGTTTCGGGCACGAAACGGATAACACCAACCCCCATCTCTTCCAGTGTTAACCCAGCGCCAGCGTTTAAAGCAACTGTTGTGATTGAAAAGCAGACAGTTGACCTTGGGAATAAAACAACAAATGTGTCGGTTATCAAAAAAGATATTGAAGAGTCAGCATGGAAAAAAATTGGGAGAAAATCGATACAGCCAAAAATTCCACTTCAAAAGCCAAACTCCAAACCCAGTGACCCGATTCGTGTAATCACCCAAGATCGGACGGACAAGGTCATTGATTTTGGTGGACCAAACCGATATTCCGAAACCAGACCTCGTTCCTCCAACACCCGAAAACAGGAGGAAGTGAACTCTACAATCACAGTGGAAACTCCTGTAAAGAAAATTTCAAAGCCGGATCAAGTTCCACCCAGGAGCTCACAGAAGAAAAGGAAGACAACTCCTGTCAAACTAACGCCAGAAAAGGCAAATAATATTGAATACAATTTCATGTGCTACTTTCCTGATAATAGCAGCTGCAAGTCCACTAGCAAATCTAAGAGTGGGTCGAGGCAAAATGAAAAGTCAGCGATGAAAGAGACGCCGGTTCTTCCTGTCCCAATAACCATAACGGCAACGGACACTAACGTATCGACTGTTGGTAAGGAAGTTTTGCAGCCTATAGTGACACCAATACAGCCACCCCTTCCGGTCAACATCTCTGATCTCCAGACAATAAGTCCAAGTGGTCTGCGGAGACTCATAATGTCTGCAAGTAAATTGGGTGGCACGTCGTCAAAAATTGTCAGTTACGTAAATAAAAAGAAAAGCTTTAGTACTCCCCGGAAAAAGCACGTAAGAAGTTTAACGTTCACCACTCCACCTAGTTTGAAAGCGATAACCACAGGAGATGGAAAAGATCAACATCGAAGCAACCGTTCATGCCTATCCTCTCTCAAACGGAAAGCCACGGAGGACTTACACCGCAGTAACACTGATTTCAAAAGCAAGAAACGTCTTAACTGGCCGGACAGTGTGAAGAAAGATGAACAGAGGAAGGGAATCTCAACACCAGCGAATAATTCGGAAGTAATAAACCAGCAGGCTGTTAGTACGGACAACAAGAATTTGTCAACGACGCAGAAGGGATCGGCGTCCAAAGCTTTAGCCAAGCAAAGCTCACCATCCATGCCTACAATTTTAGAGGAAAGTGTAAGCAATTCAAGTGTCAGCGTTCCTAATCCAAACACGAACCCAGGTTCAGAGCAAAGCCAGTTGGGCGCAACTGAATTTCTACATCTCTCAGCCCCACCAGACGAACTACAGAACATGAGCCCAGGCACACAGGTGTTGTATTCTGTACCAGTCCTGCTTCCAGATGGAACTCAATTCCTGCAGTATTACCAACTTGCAACTGACCAAAAAACATTAATTCCTGTTAGCATAGTAGAAGCACCTCAACCTCAAGAACCAATACCCGGGACAGCATCAGTGAGTAGTTCGAACGGGCCGCCAACGGACAGCTTAGTGGTTCAAAGTGTAACTCCTTCCCGGGTTGTACCAACCTCAGCCGTGTGCTCGCCAAGATTAAGTTTAGCTGCTGTTCCAGACGTTGCTTCCGATTATCAAACTGATGTGCTTTTAACCCCTCCTCCAGCACCACCAACTCGAGTAGTTCAGCAAATAATTGATGGTGTGGAGAGCATGCCTTCTACGAACCAAAGTCCATTATCTCCGCTGAGCTCCGCTATAAATGCTGTCGCTCTTGGAGAGTTCACTTCACCACAGAGAATGTCGCCCAGTAAGGTTCGTTCCCTGATATCCCATGACCTAAGTCTCTCCAGCACCTCATCAGAGTCGACGCCAAATTCTGTCCCCGTAAAACCAGCAACTCCAAAGCGGACATTACGAAATAGGAAAACCCAAGAACCCGTCTCCAAAGCCAAGCCCAGCAAGTCCACCGCTCAAAGTAAACCCCGAGAGCGTCCCACCCGAACCAAAGCTAAAGCGAAGCCGGCCCAGCAAAAGAAGCAGAAAGCTGTAGTGACTAAAAAGGCTAATACAAAAACAAAAGAACAGTCGAAACTGATCACTTCTCAAGTTAACCCTCCATCAGAATCGGCAGCAGAGTCTTTTCAAGAATCTACAGCAAATGCTAATCTAAATGCTAGAGCAGACAGAAAAAAGACCCAAGAAAAGAAGGCAAAGCGAAGGGAGGCTCCAAATCCCAGGGGAAGGCAGTCGTATTCAATGCAAGCCATCTTTGGGGACACTCCTGAGAAAAGCTCGCCTTCAAAGACAAAGACGGACAAGCTGCCTGCTGATGTGATTGCTGCGCAAACCGTTGCTGCAGAAGCTGTTCCTTTAGGGAACCTTAGACGAAGTCCGAGAAAGCACCCGTTGACGTCGTCTCCTTATCAGATCCAGACGCTGCCTGAGCGACAGGAAGTTTCGCCTATCCAAAGCCAGAGCAGTCAAGTACCAGTAATTAGTCCAGTCCTAGTGACAACGACCCCTCCAGAAGGCCCGACGAACCGAAGTCCGTTGATCAGCCCACCTACCACGGAGGGTCATTCTGTGCAGCAACAGCAGCCAATCGAGCCAAATATTCAGGAACACACTGTAACTTTTAACATTGTTCCAGCACCTTTAGGTTTTCCGGAACCTACCCCCGTGAAAAATTACATTAGCTTTCTTAATCTCTCTGACCATTTTGGACTGCGCAGTCCGCTTATTACACCGTTAAAGTCTACACCACCTACGTCAGGCATGAACGAGTCACAAAACCCTTTGCCTCCAACACCTCGAATGATGGAAGACGCCGACTCCAATTCAAACTCGAATCTCCCTGCTTTCGGCACATTTAAGCACGGCTTTGATGGCATGATGTCGATGAGTCTGTTTTCATCAACTCCCTTGAAACCGGGGGTTCCAAGAACACCTGGAAGAAGTGCTGGTTCAAGCAATTCGCAAAGTCCGGTGGGTCAGGTTAGGGTTCATCACGGTGTTGCGAGGAAAGACAATGTTCCAGCTACACAGCTCCCAACTACTTCCCTTCCAGTAAAACCTCTGTCTGTGCTGTCTGTGGAGCCGACGCACCTGACTAAACCTATGGAGAAACAGCCTGAGCAGTTGAAAAACCCTGTGGAGAAGCTACCCGATCCTCCTAAAACACTTGTGGAACGGAAGTCAGAGTCCCTCCAAAAATCTGTGGAACGAATGCCTGAGCCTCTGCAAAAATCTGGAGGACGAATGCCTGAGCCTTTCAAAAAATCGGTAGAACCACAACCCCAATATCTCAAAAAGTTGGTAGAGCGTAAATCTGAGCCTCCGAGAAAGCAAGAGGAACAGGTGCCGAAACCTATCCAGAAGTCTGTAGAAATGCATCATCAGTCTCTCAAAAAATCGGTGGAACAGAGATCTGAGCCTCCGAGAAAGCCAGTGGATCGGGTACCTGAAACTATCCAGAAATCCGTAGAACCGGTACCTCAATATCTAAAAAAGTTGGTGGAGCGTAAATCTGAACCTCCGAGAAAACAAGAGGAACAGGTGCGCGAACCTATTCAGAAGTCTGTAGAAATGCACCATCAGTCTCTCAAAAAATCCGTGGAGCGGATATCTGAGCCTCCGAGAAAGCCAGTGGATCGAATACCTGAGACTATCCAGAAATCTGTAGAAATGCATCATCAGTCTTTTACAAAAACGGTGGAACGGAGATCTGCGTCTCCGAGAGAGCCAGTGGATGGGGTGCCTGAAACGATCCAGAAGTCTGTAGAAATGCACCCTCAGTCTCTCAAAAAAATTGTGGAACGGAGATCTGAGCCTCAGAAAAAGTCTGAAGAGCCCGCCTCCAAAGACATGCCAAGAACGCAAGACCCTGAGGAACCGCCCTCAAAACAATTGCAAAGAACGCAATACTATGAAGAACCCTCATCCCAAAGTACAGCAAATTCCAAGTCGGACGGAGAATTGTCTTCCTCAGATGAGGAAACATCATCGCCGGTGCCTGCCAGACAGATGATTGCTTCGTAAGTTATTAAATATTTCATCTTATTTTAGGCTATATACCAAATTAAGCAATAATTTTTAAAACACATTTCTTGTTACTTTTAGCAAACCGCGTGCTCAAACCCCAAAGTTACTTCCTTCTCGTCCCAGTCCAGCCTTGACAATCATCTCGTCATCCGTCAAGGAAAACGACGCGACTTCGACCAGAAAGCCGCAGCTACAGCCAAAAACTCATTTGAATCCTCCAAAGCCAAAAGTACCCGACCCTCGTTTGCCTTTGAGTTTAAATGCAAACGTCGGATCTAAGGGAATACCTTTTTATGTTGGTGGAAGGGAGAAAATGCTGACTTTCTCCGAAGAAGAAACGGTTATCTCGCTGATGAAAATGAAATCCGGCGTGAATTCATCAAGACCTCATGAAAAGCGGGAGAATCCGATTAGACCTATCGGAACTGCCTCTGTCATTCCTCAACAGTGCACTGATGACCAGGTCAGTTGCTGTAACTTTTACTTGTGCAATTTTAGATTAAATAAAGAATTGAGGATGTTTTCTTTTCCTTTCATAGCCGAAACTCCCGGCATCCGCCATAAATACGGCTCTTCAAGGCAAAGACATTTTGAAGCTGATGAATTTAGTGCGTCGAAAGAAGGCCCAGGGAGAACTAATTTCCTAATTGTTTGCTTGCGCTCTGTAAGACTATATTTTGTTAATTATTTATTCCTTTGTCACACCAAGACAGGGAAACGTTGACTTCGTTTCATGGGTTTTTATCAGTTAAACTTAAGTGTTTCGTAACTATACTTTAGTTTGACTTGAGATTTTAATGAACTGACAAATGACGTCGTAAACTCTGAAGAGATTGTAAAATGGTACCGGTTGGACTTAAATAAAGCCATATTTTCATTATCCTTGTTATTCCAAGTTTGTTTAAGTGTTATTCAAGAATTGATTTCATCGCCTAAAATTCATTCGCATTCATTGGATCAAGTAATCACTATAATAGACTGATAAAAACTGAGTGGCATACGTATAAAAAAAATAAGTATGTAGGTATTTAAGTGCCCCAGCTTTTGTTTCCGGCTTTTGACCGGCTTTTGACATGACCGGCTTTTGTTCTAGCAGTGCATCAATTAAGATTCTTGTCACGTTCGTGACGTTGTTGGAACATTGTCTGTCGGGGTCCTCATCATGAGCCTGCATACATTTTGCATGACACATTTTGTTTGCACCCTTTTTAAAACAACAGTTTTTAACCCTTTTTAAAGCAAGAGTTTCATGACCGTTTCAGATTCCAAAAACCGTACGGTTCATGTTTCACCTAAACTTTAATAACGACAATTGTAGTCAGTCATGTTCATCTCATGTCAACGTAATGTACAAGTAATATTTCCGTCGTTGGTTTGTCCTCCAGATCATTGAGATATTGAGATCATCCAGCGATGCCAAGTGCCAATCTGACAGTTTAGAGAGAAATCTTTGAGCATAAGCTTATTCAAGCCTTTTCAGATGTGTTTATTGGAAACGATTTAATGATGTAATCAATGATAAGTAATCACGCGTGTCAGTACCCTCTCTCCACAACAGAGCACCGTGTATTAGCATTTCCACTGTTTGACCTTAATCAAGAGGATTAATGCGACGACAGAATCATTGGAAAAACAAGAAGCTTTCATATTGAGTTACCTAAACAAGCATTGCCTGCCAGCAAATGACTCATGTTTGCCTTGCGTGCTTACTTCATGAAAAGAATGAGAAAAATAATAGGTCATCCGAGGGGATTAACTCGTCAATACTTTGGTGTATTGCAAAATTAAAACTGTACTTCAAAAAACAGTACCGTGTGATATTCAATAGTCATCTATTTACTTTATAATGAAAATATCGTGAATGTTCATTTTTGGTTCGTTGGGTATCGTGATTGTGACGTGTTACAGATAGCATGGGGCATTTTGACATACGCAATTGACAAAACTGAAGGCTTGTATGCTAGTACTGCAGACAAAAATCTTTAATTATATGCACCCACAAAAGCTCAAGGTCAACCCGTTGATTTACTTATCAAAAAAAATTCAAAGCAAGGCTTTTCTCTTTTTTTTGTTTTCATGCGCTGGAATTGATAGGTTGGAAGTTTGTGAAACGGCGAAAGTCTTAAACTTATGGCTCTTTCAAACTTTTTCCTTACAAAGTCTCTCTTTGTTAAATTTCCATGTTTGCTGCAGTTGTGTTGTATGCACAATATTCTCATCAAGGCCAAATATTTTCATGCAATTCTTTGAACTAAGATATTGACTTTATCATATCCCTACAAAAATCCCTAAAGACTTTGGCCAATGTTCCAAACCATATACATGCTGGAGGAATCTCTCGATGGTGGTAGGCAAGATAAGTGCGTTTTAAAAATAGAACCATTGAAAGAATATCATCTGTAAAGAAAGTTCATAAAATGTGAAATAAGTAATTCACAAAATGATCCCAAGAGTTTCACGCAACAATTAAAAAGACAAAGCTTTTGTATCAACAACTTTACAATACCATGTTTACTTTACATACCCCTTTCCATCCGATTCTACTCATTGTAGGACCTCATTTTCAATGCTAACTCATGTCAAACCGCAACATTCCTCTACACAACGCATTCATTATCCATGAAGGACTATAGTTACTTCCCCCACCGCCGGAAGTCCTCCAGAGCACACCCTAGAGATTAATAGAAAGATTGATGCGAAATTGATATAACAATGAGAGACATTGAAGAGTCGTTGGTCGATCCTACCCTCCTCATTTTTTAAAGCCAAAAAGCCCTTTCTCAATCCTTTTTCTGTATTTCAGGGCGGCACTCATACATACTCGGACCCTTTCTGCCTAATTCATTCCATTATTTTCACCCGTACGCTTTTCATGGACGTTCAACACATTAGTTGACTCGATAACACAAACAAACAAACCTTTTGATGGTAGGTAAAAGGGTTTGCAGGAAAGCTTGGGACATGGAAATAGGCAACCGAACCCGCCGACCTTAAAAGTGCATAGGTACTTGGTATATGCACTCACAAATGCGAAGCCATGTAGGATTGAACTTATTTTGTTCCAAGCCATTCTTACAAGTTCAAACTTCGACTCATTCTGCCCAATCCCTTTCCCTTCAACTGCAAGAAGTTATTAATCTTTTATTCTTAAATGATCAGATTTATATCTGATCTTGCCATAAACAAATTCAAGGATTTTCCATTCTCAGCTTCGGAGGAAACGAAGGGACAGTAAGAAATCACCATACAACCGCTTTTAGTTTTTACTGAAGCAAAGCGAATGCATGATGCCAATATGTCATTGTCATTTGAATTCATACTGGACACACTCGGTGTCCCAAAAACCTTTTGCCCAAGTAGCCTGATATGCAGCATTGAGCTCTGAAAGATGTTTACACACAAAAACTCATTTGTAAAACACAAAGTGAAATATGAAGGTCGTATTTTATTATCACTGACTTCATTTAACAAACGTTTACATGTCACAGCCAAGTCCAGTAAGAAAAATTATGACATTTTGGCTCTAGAAAATATTACAACATTACTACAAGAAGCTACATAAGTATTTATGCTTTTAAATAATGCCTATGCATTCCTACGCCGCCACTTTCTCAGCGAGCTGCATATTCAAATACGAAGGATAACAATAAGAGACGGACAAGCAACAGTGGCATAACGAATCCACTGTTGTATCCCCTTATCAATCCGCTTTCCATCCCTCCCCTATCAAAAGTTAATAGGCTTTATCATTATCCAGATAAGCTGAAAGCGTAAAAAATTGTATTTCCTTTGTGCAGACATGAAAGGTAGTTACTCCACTGAATAGTACAATTTTATGGAAAAAGTGTCTTAAAAAGTTTAAATAAAGCATTGCTCAGCACAAGAGCGGCAGAAGATATTGTCAGTTGAATGCATGGAAAGAGTCCCACGATACGTACGTAGTTAAATAGGGTACTCGCATGAAAAACCTTTTTAACTTCTCTTTTTTACCTGTGCGTGCCTTCTAAAATGCCAGAACTTGTGCAGTCTGCATGGGCATCGAGTGGCTAGAAATGCATCGACTGAGACGGTAAATACATGCTCCCAACAATGAGAGAGTCCCAGACTATGCAATACATCCAAGCAGAGTATAGTGGCTCAATTTTTTCTGAATTGTTGAGCCGTTTTCCTAGAAGAGTATTTTCTATCGTTAGACAGGTTCTGTTCTCGTTGAGGTACATACAAATGTGACCATTTTTTCTCGACAAAGGGAATGAAACAAGTGCTTTGCCATGTACAAAAGTGTATTGAACAAAGTAAGCAAAGTTATGCCTGTACGTGTGTACGTAGGCTCGCTCAGGAATAGCCGTAATGTAAAAGTTGGCAGACACTGCAGACCAGCAAATGCCAAGGTGCTTGCCTATCTCTTCAGTCAACATTCAGCCGTCAAGCACAATGGATCGCGCCACCACTCACAACGCACATTTACATTTTACTGTGAAGTTGAGTAAAACTACTTTTTTTCTCCGGTCTTAATTTTGTGGAAACTGAAATATGTGACTTTAGAGGGTGTCTCGTGTGTTTAAGGACTCGTCGTGTCATTTGCACTTTACATCAAGCGCATGACATTCAAAGATTCGGTTTTTAATAATATGGTGATAATATGTCGGAAGCATTTTCTTTAAAATTTTCCATGTGGGTTTGTAAGGAAATGAAGACTGGATTAGCCATTTGACAAAATTGGATTTGACTTGCTCCAGTTCTTTTTTTAAATAAATTTACCTGGTCTAAATTCGGCCCAAATTTTGAGTATTTTTGAAGCAAGAGCTGTTATTCCATCAAATGCTTTATACATTTTCTGCACGTGAAGTGTTTATGTGTTCATTTAGCCATCTCGGGTTGAAGTAGAAATGTTACATAATCGCAAGAATTATATATCTATTAAACAACTGGATTTCGTCTGGATTTAATTTTCAGCAGCAGTCCAACAATAGCTGAAGCTAGAATAATAAAATTTTATGGACATTTTTGCCTTGCTCCAGCAAAGCAACTTTATTTAGCCACTTTTAAATACAAGTTGAGAAAATAAATGTATGCACAAATTTTTCGACAAACTTGTTTAGCGCACAGGGCAAAAAATATATATTGTGAACAGAAGTTTAACTACTGAAATCGTGAAACTCTTGTGGCCACTCTAAATTACTTATTTAGCTCCAGCTCTCAGGAGTCAGCGTGACAAAAAAGGCAAATCAGGTCTAGTGTCCCGAGATAAAAAAAAATATTGATCTGAATTTTGCATGTCGACTCACTCACATGAACCAGTGGCTGCTCACGGTGAATCAACGTGTTCTCTTGCCACACTGTGCATTATTAGGAAAGCAAACGAGAGTCTGGAATATTACGCCTCTGATTCCATCGCACATATGTCTCATTGCCCATTCCAAGTCTTTATGAACTCTATAGAGGCAAATGTGAGAAGAGAGATGATGTGATGCGAAAAAGACGAGAGCGCAACAGAGATCGCACAGTACTTTTTTTGTCCAGAAGGAGTTTCGGGTTGGCCTTGCTACTGCTGGAGAAGAATTTTTTTGCGTCGATTGTATGGGATTATACGTATGAAAGAGGAGAAGTAGGTTAGGTTTATGTGTAGTCCTACATTCCCAAATTTTTTGCAGTTCCAGAAAGACAGCGTAGTAAGTATACGGAGAGTGAAAAGGCAAAAGTATTTGGTGCATTTCGCAATATCAAAATAGTGGAGTGCACTTTCAATATTTGATAGGGTAAATACGTGTGTGATAATGTTACGTCCTTTTGTGCTGACTAATGAAATTGCGTGTTTTAAACAAGTCATAAAAGAGCGAAGAGTTCTCGACATGCCTTAATTTCATCAGATACAGAGACGTTTTTTTGTGAGAATGGATAATTCCAAATTTTTCCCTTTTAATTTGAGCTGAAATTTGCAAATACGAAATGCTGGCTGTAGGGTCAGCACGTGCTTTTGTAGTGACTCAAGCTAATATAGACATTTTTTAGAAGAAAACGTTCAAAATCGTTGCATGAAGATATGATTTCATTAAAACGAAGCAATAAAGACAAGACGTCGTAAAATTTACAAGGGAATTACGTAGATTAGCACATTACTTGTGAGAACCGAATTGGCTCATTTTCATATAGATCCCGTGTGAATACTGCCAACGTCATACATTCCGACAGCAGCGTTTTTGGTTCGGCGGAAACTCTACTAAAACTTAATTGACTCTTTGAATGAAGACAAGAAAAATGCAGTAAAATTGCTTGACAAGAGACCATTCTCCAACATTCGGGAAAATTCCTTTTTTTAGCTTTGGGGTTCCCCTTGAAAGAATTCAATGTCAGACCAACCTCCGCCCAAATCTTCCAGATTAGTGTTCATCGTGGGTCGAAATCAAGCCGAACATGCTGGATGAAACGGAAAAGACAAAAGCGGTCGCCGGAACCTCATCAGGTGCTTCAGCAAGTGCCAGTAGTGGTGGTAGTGGAAGTGGTGCCAGTGCATTTCCAGGTTTTCCTGGAGGAAGTAGTGCAACAATGATTTCCGAATCCGTGATGGCGAGCCTGATGGCAAACTCCGATTTCAAGTGCAACATTGGCAGTGAATTGTTCATCGGAAGTTGCTCCGCTGCGGCAATGTTGAGAAATCGGAGGGATGGGAAAAACACGCCCAAGTGTGAGCTCGACACTCAGGGCTGCCTCACACTCTGCAACATTCTGGAGTCATTTAATGCTGCTATTAATGAAGAGCATGCGTGGGCCATTTGCTTTCAATTTGCTAAAATGGGCCAGACAGTGTTGAGTGATCCCGATAGTAGGAAACAGTGTCACTTGGTCTCAAAAACTGAGCACGTGAGAATTCATAGGGAGGGATTTATTCATGAGGATACTTTCGTTCCGAATGCGGATAATCCTCCGGGAAAAGGTATCAATCATTAGACCCACTCTTACTAAATTTAGAACAATTCAATCAGTAGCATGTAATAGCTTCCAGTGTTTTTTGTTTGCTTTGCTTGCTGGTGATTTATCAACATGATATGCAAATCGGAATGAACAAGGAAAAAAGTGTGGACAAGTCAAGGTCACTTTATTCGCCCTATTGTTATGATTTGATGATTGATTATCAATCTTATACACATGAACTAAACAAATTGAGTGCATTTCTTTTGGCCTTTTTATTTGTAGTTATTACGAGTACATACATATATGCACACATGAAAATGTATGCTCTCGTGTGTCAATCAAAAAGTCTCATTGTCCATGCGCCACTCACTTAAAAAAGCAATCTTGAATCTTGAACTCAATAGTTGAATTGAATATTGTCATTGCCGACGCTTCCGGGACCGCTAACGTAAAAAATAGCAACTAATTGAAGGTCCAAATGCTTATTTTGTCACTTGTTTACTACAAAATATGAGCGATTGCGATAGAGTTCTGTAATCACTGCAAGTGCTACAAAGACTTTTTGTAAATGTTGCAGAATGCGATGTTCTTCTTCCTGATAAGAAACCAAAGACGGTTGATTGCGGTCAAGTGTTGAGGTGGTGGTGGTGTGTGAGTGAGCCCATATTTAGTAATTTAGTAGGCTCTGTGATGTGTCTCCTTCAACAATATCCTGATCCCCTTACCGGCATATTTGGTCTTTAGAGTTTTAACGTGCTCAATCATACAGAGTTTTTACAAGTAGGCCCATAATTACAAATAGTCACCTCAACCTCAATCTTTGTGGTCTCAGCGAGCTGATACGCTTTCACTTTTTAGTTACCCGATGGTGATAAATTATAGCTGGGTACTTTGGTGGCGGCGAGCAGTTAAAAGAGTCTTTATGTTTAAATTGGTACAATGTATTTGAACAATGATGGCGATTACGGCTACTACATTGGTGTCTGGGAACGAATTGCGGTTACACCTTTTTATACTACAAAAATCTCCGCATCCCGTTTTCATCATTTTCCCTTGTGACGACGACCCATGAAAATGGATCGCCTCAAGAATTTATCGAAACGGTTGAGTTCGGCGAGTCCACTGAATCCCGTGTGATTTCTATAGGCACAAACACATTCCTTCCGGCTTTTTCCAACTTTGAATTTTTCGTCTTGATGATGCTGTCATTTCCGTTGCATTCTTTTCCCATGGAAATATTGTGCCTGTAATTGAATTCAATGATAGAGAGAAAGAAAAAAGAAACATCTACCGCTTTTCGCTTTCGGCTAATTACTTTCTTCATTAACTTCTCATTCTCCTTCGCTCATTTTTAATTGCTCCTTCTCTAATTTCATATAAAGGTCTGGTGAGCACAGCGAATTCCACCAGATCAGCTTGCACATCTGCCTATTATGCCTTTCCTGCTACTTAATTGTCCAGAATGGATGCTGATGTCGTGAATAATTCATAAAATCATGGATTGTGAAACCGAAAAGGCGCAGAGACAGTCATAAAAGTGCAGATGAAAGCAGAAGCAATTTCTTGATTTCATTAATTCCCAAGTGCTAATGACTATGGCTTTTGATTCTTTGGAAAAAAGCGGCTTTCGACTGAAAAAAGCAGCGAAAAATTAAAAGCCGATGTTTTTTACCGTCATCTTTGGTCGCCATTAAAAAAATCTTACAATTATCATCAATGTACATATACATTCATATGCATGTAGTACATTTTAGCTTGTGGATCACTGATAATGATTATGAAACTTGTAGACATTTCCACATTAAACACAATATTCATGAACTTGATTAGTTGTAAAGTGGCTGCAGTAGGCGCACATGCAGTGCATTACACATGAGTCGTAGTAATAAAACGAGACGTAATCTCAGTTTCTTTATGCAATTACACTGTGAAGCATTAGTCGCAGTTGGAGGAGAACAAAGTGCTTCACACTCTCAGCCACAATGACGATACGTCGGCGGCACCTGAGCAAGAATGTTTTTTTAGAGAATCAGCTTGACTTAAACAATTGCAAGTAACATAATCACTTTGGATCGTCAACTTCTGAGGGACCTTTGATTTGAAAAAATGTAATGCACTGCGTATCATATTCATGTGTGAGGAGGAGGAGGATGATAAGGCCACGTTGTCTGCAGTTTGTAGGCAGCTGTATCATCATCATCATCGCTGTTGACTCCACGCAGAAATACCTAAATAGTTTGCGCTGCGTCGTCAAGAAGACAAAAAATGAATGTCAGTGGCAGAATGGAAGTTTGCAATTCAATCCCTTCTTCGTGTGTTTTGTGCGAGAGTCAATGTCGGCACACAAATCAGTAAAGCAGGTTTTTCTTAAATAAATAATCATAATGGCACATTTTTTAGCTATGCTGATGATGATTTCTGAATCAGACTGCAAGTTTGTGTTGACGTTGTTTGCTAATCATAATCATGTGCTACTGACACCACCTCACATTATTCGTCTGTGGAGCATATCAACGTGAGAGCATTAAAAACGCAGAGTTAAGCCTCTCATATTTTTGGCGTGTGTGAAAGAAAACCAGATGCCCCTCTGCTTATACGCTTTGGGTCATTTCTTGCAAGAAAGAGTTAAACAGCGACTTTTGGCTTAATTCAATTCTGCGATCTTTATCTCATGATTTGTCATATTATTTACGATGCTGAGATAAAATTAAGGGCAAAAAAAGGATTTCAATGAGGTAGCAGAATATTAAACTCGTGAAAAGTGGCTTAATCCACACTCAACGACATCACCACTATTACTATTTACCAGCCCCTTGAAAGTCCTACTTTAAAAAAGGGCAAATGTATTGAATGAGAAGTATAAAGAAGTAGAATTTGAAGTTCAAAGACTTGCATTTTTTCTCTCAACATGTAGAAGAGGAACAAAGCCCAAAACGTGTGTGTAACTTTCTTTTGAGGGAGACCACTTATGCATTATCCGTGTTCGTGGGTTCCTTCTACATAACTTTTTATTAGTTTGTAGTCCTAAATAAAATAATCCAACTTATTCAAAAAGGTGCAACTTTATGATGCATTCCCATAATTACGTACTAATTGCTCAACAATAAGAATCCCTCTTTAAGCCAACAAAAATGAATGAAAATTCCTCAAAGGTTTTTAAAAAGAAGATTACATTTTCGCATCGCACTTTGGCATGAAGGAATCTTCAAAAAATTAAGATAACACCTCCTCAGGGACTAACATTTTTCAGCAATTCCACCTAACGTTTATTGTTGGACGTGTGTAATATCGTGTGAAGTTGCCTAATGCACACAACATGTAATATTGAGGTAATACGATAAGACTTTTTTTACCGTCCAAATTATCATTTAAAATGTTCGTTATGATCACACTTTATTTATACATCGTTTTAGCGTCCAAATTGTGGGGGAATTGTAACGTAACTCTTCTTACTTTTATTTCACTCTTTTCTAATAAATTCGTAAAAGGCTTCTGTGAAATAAATATTATATAGCGCTTCTTGAATTCAGCTTCCATCAAACGTTACATGATGCGTGGTGGCGATCTTACGCGATCGTTGATGCTATTCAGGAGGCACCGTTTCATAGTGGGATACGGCGTACGTGTGTATAACGAATCTCGCAGATTGAAATGTACGCTAAGTAAGTATTATGTACGTGCATGAAGCTAACTCTAACTTAATATGATCTTCTAAACGAATAGGCCGAAGGCAAAAGAGGTATTTTCTCAATTTTTTCCACTTTACTTCAAAGATTTTTAATATTTATGCGTGGCAAGAGAAGAGAGCGCTACTGCAATTCGCAGAGGATGTTAAGCTGAAATAATTTCATTGTTCATTCATTCATTGAAGAAACCAGTACCTACGCAGATTGGTTTACATCAGGCGTAAAAGGATGAAAATTGCTTCTCATCTCATGATGATCAGCAGCAGCAGAAGCAGTATCGCTTCAACTCCACCAACATTGTTACATCAACTTAAGCTTTACTTTTCAGTTCTTCAGGAATTGAGGTAAACAGATTTTGCCATGTCCTCGTCGCTCTTACACACATATTTCAAATCCCAAGTAATACCGTCAAAAAGATTTGCGTGTCCCCTCATTACGAACCTACAACAGCTTATCTGAATGTGATACCGCTTTATCATTGCCTTATCATCATTTTTACTGATTTCAGCTAGGAATTTCAATTCCGAGATGTGGATGGCATTCCTTCAGCATTCTCTAAAAGATTAGTGAGGGGAAAACTTGCCTTAGATCAGAAATGGACTGCATATTGCGCTGCGATGATGATGGCTCACTTCTTTGTTTCTGTGGCACTTGTGCCCCTACCTGCCTCTTCCTCTGCTCTCAAAAATATGCACTGGGCCGTTTCAAAAAAAGTATGAGTCATCATAGACAACTCCAACAGTCTACAAAAATCATATTAGTATGACATGGTCATGTAGGAAGGCGAGCAGAAAAAATCGTAATCTCAAAAAGCCACATGTGGATAAATATGTAATTGTGTGAGTCGTTTCATGTTTCCTCTTCTGTGCGTTTCATCAAAAGCCCTCCATAGCCGTTTCAGGTAGTCCTTTCCTCAGCGTCTATAGTAGGTATATCAAGGTATGTATGTTCATTAGGTTAACTTGATAATACGCTGGGGAATATTAGTGTTGGTTCTTCTAGGCAGTGGCATAGCGTACATTTCACCATGTCAGTTCAGCTTGTCAATCGCGGCGTACGATTAGTCATCATCACAGGCTCTCACGCATGCGAATTACAGAGGATAAAGTGTGTTATTACGTGTTTCAAAATTACCATCAACATGTTTCATATTCATTCGACCAAGTTTTAAAACATTAACTTTAAAAATGAAATTCAATACTATGTTCTGCAAAGTATGGTGGAGTGTGCTATTAAAATTGATTCTTCATTTTAAAAGAATAACTACGCCACACTACCACCAAACTTTTTAAACTATTACTTACTACTATGAAGACGGTGATGACGTCATCTACAGAGATTCATAAACTGAATCTTGAGTGAAAAAATAAAGCTAAATTCCTCTACTAATCTTGCTTGGCTTCTGTTGAGTTGGGCCATTTTGTAAGATGCTTTAAATAATGAGCAGCATAGTTTAGTAGCTATACATATAACTTGATAATAATAAAATACAAAACGTTCAGATTTAAAGCAAGTTGTGCTTTTAATTATGTTCAGTACACAACCTGTGTATTGCAAGAACCCATCTTTCCGTATCTTGCACAATTCGATTATTACTTCAAAACCGAGAAAAAAGTGCATTTCAGACTATGCGTCGCAATAATTATTGCAACCTCATCTTGGAAAAAAGAAAGATTCTTTTAACTAAATTGTTTAACTTTTTTATTCAATTACTGCATTCATGAAAGCCAATTATACTTCTCTCTAGCAGTTTGTTGGAAAAGAGGAATTTAATAAGGTTTTTATGAATTTCCTCGATTGCATAAAATCCTTGTAGAATTTCATTGTTACGGCAAAGCTCATTATTTATATCGTTGTGTGATTATCGCGGTGGAATGGCGCCTCCTCTCTGTAAGCACGGCAGCTTTTGCTGCACATTGCAAATGTTAGGAATGAAACAGTTTACTTGTCCTTTAAATATGTATACCTTAAATTACCTCGTTGATGCTGTGTGGATGGCACTGTGAATTGCATGGTCATCTCATCTCATCATTTGGATGAGAGGATCAAGCAAGACAAATGCATCTCGTATCTCTCTCCGACCGACTAAATCTGTTTGCAAAGAGATTCTACAGCTATCCATGTATAGGATGACCAGTGGAGTGTGTGTGACTCATCTCATTCAAAAGCTGTATAATACTACCTTTCCATTATGTTAACCAAAACTGCTACTGCACACAATATTTAGAATGATTAATGGCGCAGCTTAAGCTCGTATAAAAGTTCATAAATAAGTCACAGGATCAGAATAGGAACTTTACATACACTTTGTTAGTTGTTGTAAGTTTTATTATTGCAAACCCAAAATGCTTTAGCGCTTGAGTGGCATGAGTATGAATGATCGACGGATAATCAAAAAATCACAAAGTTTTTTTATCTATGTAGTATGTACATGTAGTATCTACCTATGTGTGTACATGGTAGTATGTACATGTGGGCAATCATTATACTTTCTGTCTCAAAGTACGCCAATTGCCACAGTGCTACGGAGATTATAACAATGATCATCGCGTAATTATTGAACCTACACAAAAGCTGTATATAATTGTGGCCAAGTATTTTAACAAAATGTTATGTATGTACTTGCAAATAAACAACAATAATGAGGAATAAGGAAAGGAGATAAGAGCCATCAACATCGTCGCTTTTGTAGAAAAAACCGCCACCACCTTCGGCGCTATTAACTTGTAGGTATAATTGCACACCTTTCTTTAAGACTATTGTCCTGTTTTTTCGAAAGAGTAGCGTAGAGTTTTCAGAGTAAAGGCATATGAATTTTAGTGGAATATTCAAAAGAATCGTAAGCAAATTGTTCACTTTGTTAGGCATTTGAAAATAATAGGGGAGTGACTTACCGTGTGATTCATAGTGCAGAGAATTACGGCTCTGTGACAATGAGTGAGTGCACGCTGACTAAACATTTATTCCGCAAATAATCCGTCTGAATCCCATGCAGAATTCTCGAGTTTCCCTCCTTCCGAGACGAAAAGGACGTAAGGCGCTTATTTTAGGTGACATTGAGCTGATGTTTGTAAATTGTAATTCACGTACTCCAACGTCACTGGGCCTAACATCATTCATTACCTGCGTAGATGTGTATAATGTGCCGTGTTTTTTTCAAAATTGAAAACGCAATTTCAATGCGCACAACTTTGAAAGCGCCATCCAGCGTGCACTTGTAATCTTCGTGATCGGAGATATGATGATGTGCAGTTGACAACAGTACGGCATCTTTTCAGTCATTTGTTATGACAAGGGTCATGCAAACCCAAAAAACCTGCTAAGACTCTGTAACATAAATTATGATTACATTTGTGGAAAAATCTACTTAACATTGAAGTTAAGTGGTTTTACATGAAACCCTCTTTTCCTCTCTAACTCGACATTATAAATGTGCTTACTGCTCCACATACAAAAAAGCCTCTTTTATCAAGAGGGGTAACAACATGTGCAAAACCGCAAATAACGAAAGCAACAGTTTCAACGGTACGATGAACATCTCAGCCTACATGCCATGTGACGTTCTTAATAATGAAATGTGCAGAGTATTTTAAAACGTCTTTTCAAAAGAGATTTTGTTTCGTGTGTGCGCTTTCGCTCGAAGAAAAAATGCAATGTAGGTGTATAGGTATTATGGACCAAGACACTGCATTCTATCGAAAGAGCTGCTTACCTTCGTTTTGCGAGAGAAAAAATGTGATATTGGAAATGTATTTTTCTTTGAAGGCTGCACAATGCCCTCCATGGGACCAATTGTGATGATGAGGATGATATGTGTGAATGAGCAGACATTAATTTTACCTCGGATCGGCCTCCTTTGACTATGATCTACAAATTTCGAAAAGGACAAGGATCAATGCGTGTTCATGCATCTGAATTACGGTGCAAAAATTATTAAAATGAAGCAGAGCAAAAAAAGAAGAAAAACGTTTATAGTCAGGTGGTGTCATCATCATGTGGATTACTATACTATGATTATGATTACGATAAAATGTCTTACTTTACCTGACTTTTTTAAGTATTACGATAGATTTTTTCACTCTTAAAAATTACAAGCAAATCTGCTTCGGGCTAGCACACCAAAAGTGCAAGAATGTGTAAGTACATTTGTTGCAAGTTGGGGAATCTGAATCTGAATCAAAATTGAATTATGTATTTTCCAAATTTCTTTAGAAACAGATTACAATGATTCGTGTCTTTCACTGTGATCACACACAGGTCATGCCAAATTAGCGTTTGAGCATCATGTGCCCTGTTGTATACAACAGGAGGAGCATGACAAATTGAATAAAAATTAACCGTGGTATAAAAGATGGAGAGAGGAGATATTTTTTGAATTGACTGAGAGCAAACTAGACTATGACAATTTTACACAAAAGAAGGTGTTATTTTTATGGCTCTATAATAAGCCAATTTTTTTTCTAAAGGTGTAGCTGTTCATTGTTCAGAAATAGGCTTTTTTTGAGGCTCATCAAACGTTATTAGAGCTCGGTAGGAAACCACAGAGAGAAAAAATCCCTCTGAATTTTGTATAATAGGAATTGCAAAGGCATGCAAAACTGCAACCTCCTTTTGGCATTTCAATGTCAAATTATGCTAATTCTATTATGAAAATTATTACGGATTGTCATTGGCATGGGGTGATGTGTGGGTTAATATTAGCCAGTTTGACTTGTATGATTTTAAGATGGCGAACTGGAAAATGAGTAGTGGCAGTTGAAAATAAAGGAGTTTTTTTTTCAAATGTTGACCAAGTGGGTAGTCTCGTAAAGTAGTCGAGATTTGTAGTACCTTTGCAATGCGAATAAATTTGCTAATTTACTTTTGTTCTGTGAGTTTGGGAGTCTCTTGCAAAATAATTTTTATTGTGGCTTAACAAGAAATATGATCATTTAAGCATGCAATATGACAGCAAATAAATTGGCTTAGCTAATCATCTTGTTTTATTGCCTTTGCAATATTTTTTGCAAAAAATAGTGTGGATGGATAAATTCGTTTTGAGAGAGGACAAGGGCATGCCAAAAATTATAACAGTTGCTCGCTTTACAAATAATTATTATTTCTTTGTTCAAAGATTTAGAACACAGGACAGAATGCCTGTCTGAAATGTCCAAAAAATGAATTTTCCCCTTAGATTAGGTACCTAAATGAATTTTTAAAAAGCATTTTCAACCTACAACATAAGGCAGTGCGAAAGATTATCAAAACTCTTTTAGCTTTTGTTTCTGCTGATGACTTTTGATGAGTGGCAATTTGTAATGAATGGAAAAGGCTGAAATGACACTTAAAAAATATGAATTGCAAAAGAAAACTGTCTTTCCCCACGACTTTGTACTAAGACTCTACTAGACTTTACTACAACTAGAAATTACCATTTGCACTTTTTTCAAGAAAAGCGTTCAAAAGGAAAACAGGAATACCAGTCTCCAACCTCATCCTCCTTATCATGTCAAATCTATATAATCGCATCGACATTAATCAGAAAGGATCAAAGGAGCAAGAGAGTGAAACAGTTTCATTTCATCATCATTTATTATCAAATCAAATGGAAGCAGGTTGTTGCAAAGAAGGAAAAAGATTGAGATGATCATCAGCATCACACATCTCCTCTATAATTTTTTTCTTTGCTGTTTCTTCATTTTTTATCCCCACTATTTATTATTATTACTATTTGCATTCAGACAATGCCTCAGAAAAAATGAATGATATAATAAAACCTCTGTGTAGTTTTGAAACCTTAATACCTACTTATCATCACCGTCTGTAATGGGAAACGAGAATATTTGTAAGGCTGAGAGAGAGAAAACAACTGTATTGAAAGTAGTTCTGAATCTTTATATTGCAAAAAAATCTGTGTAACATACATTTACAGTAGCAAAATTCTGTTCCTTTTTACGATTGTGCAAAAATCTCGCCCCAAAGTCATCCTTGCTCAAGATTATCATCTTATTTGCAAAAGAAAGGTGTTCAATTGTGGATCATTCATGATATCATGCCGAATTTACTGATTAGCTCGAGATGTGAGAGAAAAAAACGTATGAATTTTTTGCAGTGGTACAAGAAGGTGATAGTGTATGTATGTAGATGATGATGAGCATGTCAATATTCTTTGATGAATTAATAATGTTATTGCATGCAGACTGTAGGCCTACATATGCCTCCGAGTATGTAGGCTGAGCACACTATAATCAATATTTAAATGTGATTGACTTCTGAGCGCGGATGAATCCTGCCTTGATTGGACGTAGAGATAGGAGAAGGTGTAAATAATATTTTTCGTAAAAAAGTAGGTACATGGTTTTCTGCCAGAATTTGCAATAGTTGACTTAGATCTTATCATGTGGTGAAAATGCCTAAATCAAGGTATCAAAGAGTCTCAAACCTCATTTTGAGATTTGAAGAGATCCGAGCTCTCTTCAGGTATCACTGTGGTAGGTAAGGGGAAAAGAAGTTGATGACATGATGATTGATGCAAATAAATTATCGCTTAAAAGCTACCTTTCAAGCTATATTAAGAATACATTTTTTGTAACCTCCGTAGAATTTTGCATTGCAAATGGGGAAACGGGAACTTTCCCGTCAGTCCCATCCTGTCCGGTTGGTTTTATGCTTTCCTTTCAATGAGCATCATCTGTCTCTCTTATACATATTTAGGTTGTAAAAAATCTCAGGAGGAAAAAAATGCTTCCTATTTTATTTTGTCGGACGACTTTGCTTTCAACGATATCGATTCGCACCGGAGTTCATTTAAATATTATTGCAACATGTTTCTATCGGCATTTAGAATCTGGCTGAGAATCAGTTCACTCTTTTTATAATTGCATATGAAACAAGCCATTTCTTCTCTTCCTATTTTACGTAATAGCTTCGTCCATTCACATACGAAGGAAAGAAGGGTAACGCGAGGAATGGCCAAATTAAAAAATGTGAACGGCCTTCTCTATCCGCCTCTACATAACACTACCTGTTCTATACGTTTAAAACAGGCAATACGACTTTTTAGGAGGACAATGAAAATGCAAAAATAAAGAGAACTGAAATCGAAGGAATAAAATGTTTACAAGCGGATATGTATGTATCTACATACATTTTTACGCTCGAGGTTTCTCTGCAAAAAATACGAGACTTCAAGAGATAAACCGATTTAAAAAGATGCTCTTGTAACGAAAAAAATGGGAGCAGAATAGCCCCAGTCCTCATTGATTTTCACTGTTAGCGATGAAAAAATTATTGTTTGATAGTAATAATACATATGTCCTGTGTGTTCCCTCGTTCTGAAACATTTACATTTTCCTGATACATTTTGCCTCAAAATCTTATTGAAAACGCCATGCGAAGCGAACGGCATACGTCTCCCAGATAATTGCAATCGCATGACGAATATGATTTTGAAACGGATTGAGGTTCGAATTTTGGCAAAAAATACATTGAAATCGAGTTATTTTTTTGTTTCTTCTGGCTGTATTTTCTGGTGTAAAAATGCTCAACTTTTTTCATGAAAATTTTTTATGCAGCCAGTATTGCATTTCACATTTGTATTTCGTTCCTCCGATATTCTCAAAGAGAAAGAGAAGAGGGGGAGAACAAGAACTTCCTCACGGCGAAAAGAATGAAGCCAAGTCAACTTTTATCAGCTGCTAACTGCGAAGGCTGTCTGCCTTGATCTGCATATTACGAGATATGAATTCGACTAGATTTTGTAGCTCAAAGCCCAGTAATAGTTCCTTGACTTCTCTTCAACAGTTCATGTATCTATAGTAAGTTTCAGATCACAGTTGGCTGATGCATTGTTTCATGTGGAAAAAATCATGGAAAAATGGAATAACAATGACGCTTGTTTTATGCTTCTTGATAACTCCGAAGAGATTGAAATGTCTTCAGCTAATCAATAGAGGATTTTCAATTTCTCGATCAGGCCTATTTTGGCAATGGTGAAATTAAGCTGATTTTAAACAATCAGGAAAAGAATTTAATACCCTATCCGATATAAACGATTTAGACATTATTTCGTAAAGCTCTTAAACATTTTATTAAGGAAAAGCCGCTCCAAACGATTTTTTCAAGGCGAATTTTGATTATGTCGATGATAAGAAAGTACAGAAACCTTTTCGTCAACAAACATTTTATTGACAATCTCATCATCAGGAAAAGAGTATTTTTTTTTTGCAAAAGCGCATTCTCTACAGAAATGGAAATGGTTTTTGAACCAGAGAAGAAACCGATAAAACCTGATTTGCTTGTATGGTTGTATTATATCTACACTGGTGGTTTTCCTTTCGAAGGCTACATGCATGCAGGCTCAAGATGATGTCGCGACTCGGGAAAGTTGAATGAATTGTAATAAATAATTTAATGAAGTTCCTGACTTCCCTGATGCAATAATGGGCGAATGCTTGGTATGTTGTGAGCCAACATTGTTTTCGCATTTTTCGTTGGAAAGAACGTTATTTATTTAAAGGGTAATAACCAGGTAAAAAAGTGTGCATTGTTTGATCTTGATCATCATTATCAACGATTGGATTGTCGTTATCTTTATTGGTACAAAGAAAGGAAAATGCGTGTATATTTCAAAATTATGGTAATGATATTCGTGCACCGAAACAGCACATTTTACATCCGTGTTTTCCCCAAGATTCGTGTTACTGGAGGAGATTAGATAACCACAAGAAATCGTTTTACTCGTACTTTTATTGGAATTTCATGGCTTTACAAACATTATTGCCTTTCAATGGCTGATTTTGAGGAGAACAGAGTATTCATGAAGCGATCTCCTTCGAGGTGATGATGAGACCCTGTGTGTCATGTAAGCTTTCTTGTTTTAATGCAAGATATGTACATATTATTGCCATGTATGTATGTAGATACTTACGTGCTAGTCTGAAAAAATCCTGCATGATTATTACGTTTTATGTCCTGAGCGCATGATACAGATGGAAAAAGTTTCAATCCATCAGGAATTTGAGAGAACGGTTAGAATAGAATATAAATTGGATTTCGGTTTTAGCTACGAAGCTATAAGAAAAAATGTAATACCTATTCTTGCCCGAGTGATTTATCATTCTCCAATTCAATTTCATTGCCAATGTGTATTGCTTTTTACTCTTTTTTCTACGCAATAATTTCTCTTAGATACTCCCAAATAAAAGGATACCTATGTGGATTTTCTGCATCTGAAACCTTTGAGTAGGTAGGTAGTGCTTCACATAATCGGTAATGTAAGAAACCACCAACTGTTATCTCATTATTACAACTACATAAGATTTTGTGATCGGTGAAAGATTCATATTTATCTGGATCATACCAGAGCGAATACATATATATTCTGTGATTATTATGCATTCATGTCTCACACCTGCAAATCTTAATGAAATCAGGCATCGTCGTCTAAAGAATGGGGAGACTTGTACTTGTGGGCAATATATTTATGACGAAATTACCGAGAATTTTAAAAAGCCAATACCTACATATGTACGTATCGTGTAAGCCAAATAAAAAGTTTAAACTAGTACAACTCTTGAAATAGCCTTTCGTCTTGTGAATTGAATTTGAAAATTTTTCGAAAGCGAAACTGAGCACATCAAGAAGTCGTTGTCAATAAACAATTAGTGATATCACTAGCTGAATAAATATGTTCATACCTAAACCTATCGTGTCGTATTCAATTCCACCTTTCAACTACTACTTACATTTTCAGCACTACTTTCTTAAGCCAGTTCGATTCGATCCGCTATAATTTTCACTGCTCTCTGAGATCTGGCAAAGATATGAAAGAAACAGTATATCACGCGAGTTATGTAGTAGTGGAAAGCAAAAACTGTTCTTGTGTCGGCCCGCTCTCGACACCGTACCACCAACTCATTGAGAACTTGAACAGTGCTTCTTTTGCAAAGGTTCCTTCACATCGTCATCATCACCTGCGCCAATTATTTGGACCTTTTCTTTTTTTACTTCGAACCTGTCACTCTTTCAACTTCTTTCCCTTTTATTTTTATCCTCTAATTTATGATTCCCCGTGAAAAATGGATGACAGTCATGGTCAAGTGAAGGAGAAGATGAAATGTGGTCCTCGTATAATATAAACCTTGTGCGCGAGACGAGACGGTGCGAATTTTAGATATGCGCTTCAAAACAGCAAAGTTAGATCAGGTTTTGAACATGATTAAGGTGACTGCATTTATGTACAAGAGTGAAACAGAAAGGGAACGCTAAAATATCGGATTGGAAAATGTTAAAGTCATGTTTAACCGTGAGCTGAAAGTTGAGTAAATGATTCGTGATTGAGCTTATGTGCTATTGGAATGTACCAGGGTTTTTGCAATAGACAAAGGAAGCCTTCTTCATAACTTTTTGAAAGTTTGATGATTATCATGAATCATAATGATGATCAGTTTCAAAATGAAGGGAGAGGACAGGACGATGGCGATGATATTATGCGAGTTTTATTTGACTCTGCCGACTTTTTGTTTTCTTGAGGCTCATTATGTTGTCATTTAAAATGGTCCGGTGTGTGATGACAGTGATGGCAATCTTCTTTTTTTGAATGAGTGGTGAACGGCGAGCAGCAATAATTAACAATTTGTATTTAAGTCGCAAGAAAAATTAAAAAGTGTATTTTAGCTTACGACTTATCAAAGCAATCGATGCGCTTATGATGATGGTAATGGATGTGTGCTCATTTTAACACTTAATATGCTCATGTATTTACATATACTGTCAAAGTCAAGTAATAAGCAGGAATATGGGATACAGGCAAAAAGCTTAAAGGGTTCGCAAATGACAAGATGACAAGGGATTGGAATTATGTTAAAGGCGTTGCTAGATTATCTTACTTTTCCCTAGAGCTTTCTCCTTGTCTTTCCGCTTTTGACATGAGGACTCATGTTAGTCTTGTGTTTTCTGACTGACCACAATCCATGCGCAAAGTTGAAAAATGAATATAGAATTTAAGTCTCGGAAAATTAATTAGAAATGATAAAGAAGCACGTGACACTGGTCAATAGCTAAATGTCTTACTAAATGATTGTGTGCTTTTTCAACTAGATTGTTAGATATATGTTAAACTATGTTTATTTTTGCTTTTCAGGTTCCCCTAGGATAAAGTGCACGTGTGAATGCCGGGTAAGTCTCATTTCCAAAAAGTTTTTAAAATAAAATATCTTGGAATTCAAGCTTCAACTTTATTATCTAGTCGAGTTTCTTCATTGTGATCAGAGATCTGTTTCGCCCCTATTATGTTAATCGCACGGTGTTTGGAACTCAATGTAGTTTTTTTTTTGATAATTTTAGTTTAATGTCCTTTATTGAATGTTTCTTTGATCTTTTCTTTTAATGATTTATGATTAAGCCT
>JAHZMY010002538.1:0-12770 GCA_027743915.1 Seira sanloemensis | reverse complement strand
ATAATGTAAGAAGACCTTTGTTCAAGTAAAGCGTTCGCGTGTATACCGGTTCCTTCTGATGAATGAAAGATGGGGTTTTTACTCTGTAAACGGTTTTGGTTTTATTGCCAATTCAAATGACGTATCTACGTACATATGCCTATTCAAAATTTCTCCTCACCTTCTCTTCAGGGCTCCAGTATTTTAAACCAATTTGTATTTTATTGTATAAACGCGAATTATCATATGAATACATATACCGAATGTATTTGCTGTAAATAGCTGATTAATTTAAATTAATTATTCTTAAAATCTTTGTGAGAGATTTAAAATTCTAAAAATTCGGAAATAAAACTTTAAAAAAATTAAATAGTGCACATGCACGCTTCGCATGAATAAAGGCATGCGTATATTATACATAAATCGCAATGTTTAGAGATCGCCAAAATGTGCATGGAGTGCGAATGTTTCTTTAGTTGGCAACCATATCCTACGTAGAAAAATGTGGAGAATTCGACCATGCTGAGATATGGACCCCAAAATAAAATGCCGCTTTATCAAAAGGGTTAATATCCTTGTTAGTGGGAAATTCCTGAAATTTGTTAATTCCAGAAAACCGTTTTGTGCGTCCAAACCCTAGCTGCCCAAAACTGTACACACACCCAACACCCCAATGCCATATATGCAATGTTAAATCAGAAAAACTCAATCGCTGGGGCTTTTAGAGACAAATAATGCAATGCAATTTAGCGCACTTTGTAGACAGTTTCGGACATTTTTGTACATTACCCCAGAAAAAGCGTTTTTTCCATCCCAGTAGTACAATGGTAAAACATTTTGGGTGGGAAATACACCCAACACTACAATTGGGATTTTTTTGGGATGGAAATATGGAAATGAATTCATTACGAATTTAGTGTGAACTCAGGAAGAAAAACAAAACATTTTTGCTCATGTTTCAAGACAATGTAATTTATTGAATTCGATGCAATATTGATTATATAGAATTTTCAAGCTGTAATTATTACGCGTTTTTAACGTGTGATTTTATTTATTATCGCAAGTACAGATCTCATCTTCTCGTTTCATTCTCGTTTCGCCTAACATAATAATAATTATACAATGTAATTACTTGTTTAGTAGATACCTTTATACATGTACTAAATACGCTTAATTTCTTCCGAGCAGGTAGTTAATGAAACAAAAAATCGATCAAAAACGAAACATTTGGAAAACTTGGGTTAATTTTTTAAAAATTCACTGTTCTTCCTCCGATCTTGTCAAACTTTGAAAGCGCAACGAATTATCCACCTGTTTATAACTTAAAGCACTTTTCACACCCGAATATATTAAATGGCCTTTAAAACCACCTACACCATTTTCCTAATAGAAAATTTCCTGGAAAGAAAACAATTGTCAATGAATATTAATCAGTTGGTATTAACTGGGTTAAATTTAAATTCCAGTCTAAATTGGCAGAGTAAACTATTATTTGCAAACTAGCGGTGTGTCACCACCGGAAGAATGGAAGAATTGAAAATGCTTAATAAGGAATTTCCCGCTTTGTTATGATTATTTTTAAATGGGTCAATGCAACAATTAAATGCGATAAAATTAGAGTAAAAATGAAAATATTTTTTAAAAAACTTATGGAATTAATAATAATTCAAAAAAAATGCTACACAAAACTCCAGGATGCCATCTAATTCCTCATGATAAATATGTGCTGAAGCGAGAAAAATAAAATGGCTTGAAGCCATCTCAAGTAATTCTATAATTTCCAACAATACAATGTATCATTTGTCATGCGTCAATTTGCATAAATCGAGCCACATTGTTGCCTAGACTAAATTTTGATGGAAATTTAATTTTGATTTGTATCTGTTGTTGTAACTTAAATAGTACCTGAAGCTGGAAAAATAAAAGGACTTGAAATCATCTCGAGTTATTCCGCAATTTTAGAAGACATTCAAAACCATACAATTTACACTAATCGAGCTAAAATCTAGTCTAGACTAATTTTTTTCTGGAAATTTTTCTTCAGCTGTCAACAACCAGTATCGTTAGAAAGACTGGTAGTTGTCGCCGAAATGAAGATTTCAATGTTCAATTATTACAAAATTACTTATACTTAAATAGATGAATGGAACCTGTCTCAGGTACCTTGCGAAGGTCTAATTTTTTTCCACTGATGCAAATCATCATTTAACCATAACCCTCCATAAATCAAATTATGCATTACGTAACCCATCACTTCATATCGCCGTCAACAACATATTTAACCCTAACACTAGTGGCTAATTGCCGAGGATTTATGATGATAAATGATGTCTGATGTATGAGCACATTACGAAAAAAATTGCCCCGAGGCTAAATTCTAAAAGTTCAATGAGGCATTACTTAATTGACAAGATTGACGCTCTATAATTTTTCAGCTTCCAAGGTAAGACGAGAAAATATGATTGTGATACAAATCACTCGACTAATCGCTAATTTTTTTATTATTATTATTACTACTTTAGGTTTTTTTGTGCAATTATTGTGAAAAAAGTGGTTATTTTTTGGTTTGTCCTTTTGTATTATGGATGGATCGCTAGTGGCTGCATAGTTTTTGCTGTTTTTCTTGGACAGAAGCACCACAGAGCACGAAAAGTGACAAGCACGAAGGACGAGTGAGATTCATGCACCTATTGCTTTTGGGTGGAGCTGGTCCCAGCCCAGCAAATTTTAAAAAAATGCATTTTTGGAAAGGGCTTCTGAGGCAGAGGCTCCAAAGAGCTGTTTGTGTGAGTTGTCATGTGTACAACATGCAACATATCAGGAATAGCCATTTTAAAAGAGATAAAGCGATTTGAAGGAAGAGTCCATAGCAAATATTAATTTGTATAGCAATTTATATGGAATTCATTGGAACATTCACTTGCTTCCGGAAGCTCGATTATGAAACCTTGAGAAAACACGAAACTGCATTTTGGCCTTTTGAAACTATTCAGCATAGAAATGGACAGTTATGTGTTATGTATGAAAATTTAGAATTATTTGAACGTTAATAGTCAAACAAAACTTGCTTCATTTACTGATTGAAAATAATACAATCTTTTATGTAAAATAGGTTTAGTGCTGGTTTTTTTCCAGTCAAAATAAATCAAACTGTCAAGTAAAAAGGAATGCCAGTGGAGTCCAAATTTTTAAAAGCGTCATAAACTGTTACAACATCCTACTCAATTTTTTATTCCAGGGGTTAATTTTACATTAATAGTACAACTGTTTTCCATAATTTGACTATGATTGTCGCTTTAAAATATTCCAAGAGTTGGAATCCCCAGAAGAACTTAACTCTGGTGAGTAATACCATGTTGGAGGTCCAAAGCCAGGCTGAGCACACTGTTCAACACTCAAACGCCATATGTAAAATGTGAAGAAAGCGAAAATCGCGATGGCTGGGGCATTGCAAGACGAATATTGGGACGTATGTACTCATCGGTTATTTTAAAACACCTTTGACGTTTTCCCGGATAGAACGTTTTTTACCCTCCGGCTGCGAACAATCTGTGGAGGTGGAAGGAAAAAGCACAAGCACTAAGTTTTTTCATTTAATTTTGACATTTTTACCTGTTTTTGCGTGTGTCGTTTAGTAAAGTATTTCGCCTCTTCCTCGCCACATTAGTGCAACTTAAAAACGGTATTTGACTTAATTGTGGGTAATAATGAATACGAGTAAATTAATGGTAACATTTCAGAAACAGGCACAAAGTCTCGATGAGTTTTACATTTTCCTGAAAGAAAATCATTACTTCTGCATTGAGTTCGACCGTTCGACGCTCCCGATTTTTTAAAGACTGGAAGCATATTTTCCACAACGATAGATTGCTCCTTCAGATATGGCTTATTCTAATTATTAATTTATTTTAAACATCAAAGAATAATACCGTATTCGAATTAGCCTTCATTATTTTGGCAAAAAAACATCTAAAATGAACTTGAACAAAACCCTCCAAAAATACCCTCTTTCAAATACAACCGACAAAAGAACTTTTGCAAATAAAAAAAGAAGATTTTTCCAACTTGCCCAAACTTTCCATACTCATACATAAATATGCAAAATGATTTCCTCCTTCTTCCAATTCCCAACGCAGACGCAACTGCAAATAAATGACTTAATAAAAAATTTGCATCAATTTCTTCGACAACTCTAAGGCCGTTTCTCCATGAGACTTGAGCACAGGAACACATGAACACAATGATAAAGACTTTTGGTTTTCGTGCCTCATAAATAATTTGAGATTATATCTCTCAGCACATGGTACCGCAGAAGGTTCCATTTTTTAAACATTTTTTCTACAGTACATTATTATTGTAATCTCTTCTTCATCTCCCCCCAAGAACTCCTGAAGCGAATAAAAACTGCATTGGAAACTCAAATTGCACGTTCGTCTAACATCTAACAATTCCGTCCAACAAAAGACAATAGGTAATGTTCATAATGGACATAAGCCGAAAAGTGAATAATTGCAAGTATATAATATAACATAATTCATTCTAGCATCTAGCAATATTGCCTCGGCAAGGTCACTCTGCACTTGATTCTCCATTCTTCTGTTCTTCTGTTGCTGATGTGGATGATGTGATGATAAGCATCTCCATTCTATTCTGCTTGTCTTTGATTTTGGTCTCGTCTCTGATAATTTTTTTTTACTTCCATCGCATCGTCATATAAATTTTTTCATGATCAACTACTTCATACTTACAATAGCTGAAAAAAGTGAGAGAGTATTTATTTTTACAAGGTTCATTTCCTTCTCGTTGTCGTTGTCGACGCTGACGGTGACACGACACTCGCGTAGTCATAATTTTTGGAATGATTAACGTCATCAAAGCCAAATTTTGCGAGAGGCATTAAAAGCATTCCTCTATGCGCATGCTCTCAGGAAAAAAGAAAAGTGATGGGGAGGATGATGCCATTTTGCGGACAAAATTAGGAGAGTGGTTAATTCCGGTGGTTAGGTAGGGATTTCACCGGCAGTTTGACATTTTTAGGGGCATCGTGACAACACATTTTAGATTTGAATAATTGAAAAGTGATGAAATGGAACAGTTATTTTTTTGGATTCAGTGGCTGAGTGATTTAACTTCTCAATAGTTCTATCATTCACCCTTAAAATACATACATACATACAAATGGAACAGCTTTGATGAAGAAGTGTGTAAAGGCGAAGGTGCTGAAATTGCAAGGATTTGCATAAATTAAATTAAGTACATATCTGTACATTTTCGTAGTACATAGTTTGTAGGTCTTTGGAAAAATTCTCTATGAAATATTTGTAATTGGGTAAACTAGATTATCCGACAGAATTTCGTAATCCAGGTCGCTGAATTGATGAAAATATTATTTTTCAATTGGCAATGTCATTTTTAGGTTTTGCTAAATGTAATCTGTACTTCAGGCTTTGCGTTTTTTTATTTCAATTATGTTTGCGAGATTTTTAAAAGCTAGCGAAAGTTTTAATTGCATATAATTAAAATATGAAAACTATTCGGAAACTTTCGGAAATGCAAAATACGATTCGTCATTTTATTTAAAAATTTGTACGATTTCATCTCTAGAAGTTGTCGTTGTGTAGTTGGTGGAGGACAAACAATGGTTTGTGATATGTGGCAGTGTTTGTGGGTAGCGGCAGATTCCTGGGTAGACTGTGCCGTTTTGCCGATGTCTAATATTTAAACGCCAATTAAAAGTTTCATAAGTAGTTCATAAACTTGCGTTTTAGGTTATCGAAAGTTTTTACCAAATGCATCCTGTGACAGTTGAAATTTAGCAAAATTTTACTTTTAAATTTTTAAACTTTCTTTACCCTGGAAAATGTCGCGTTCAGACGATTTTTGGAGGTTTTTGCATTTTAGGCAGCGCTAGACTTTTATAGACATTTTCGACAATTACATTCAGCCATAGATTATTAAAATTTATTCAATTTCATTATTCCGCCTGACATTTGACAATATGTACCTATGTATTTACAATGGCCAGTAGAAAATAATATTGCTTGTCACTTGGACATTCAACTTCAACCGGAAAAGGCCATTCGAATGGAAGACTGTTTAACTCTAGCATTCCCTCTCTGAGGGAGGTAGACATAAGAGGCACGACTCAAAATGCAGTTTTTCGAGGACTGGAAGAGAGAGAGAGATAGAGATGTAAGAGGCGAGTGGAGTCGATTGTCGACTGCCTGCTAAAAGTTGAAAGGAAGAGGTTTGACATTGGCTTTGGCTCATTCCCATGGTCAAGACGGTGTGTGTGTGTGCAGTGCAGTTGAGCCGCATTGGAATGGGCACACGGGCACGGCTCTTTAGATATCGTAGACACTCTCATTAAGCATTTAGACATTAGGACGACTCATTACATCATACAACATATGAAAAGGAAAATTCTGATGCGGGACAATGCAAGTATTATGAACGTAGCTGAAATTTGACAATTTGAATAGATGTAATATTTTAAATGCTGATTGAGTTGTTTGTAAAAAATGGTCGCTATGTCGAAGAATATAGTTTAATTTATGGTGATAGGATGATTCCCAC
This sequence comes from Seira sanloemensis, assembly GCA_027743915.1. Classification (NCBI taxonomy): domain Eukaryota; kingdom Metazoa; phylum Arthropoda; class Collembola; order Entomobryomorpha; family Entomobryidae; genus Seira; species Seira sanloemensis. Next base: position 6,215 of record JAHZMY010002538.1, on the reverse strand, counting down.
AAAGAGGATTCCCACACGACATGATTCCCAATGGGAAAATTCCCAACTGGGATGATTCCCACTTTTTCAACCAATGGTAGGTTAGGTTTGGTTAGATGATAATTATTTCAGTGGCAATCAACCCGGGTGGGAATTTTCCCAGTGGGAATCACATCGTGTGAGAATTATCTTACGAGGGAACGGTTTCAACTGCTAGTCAATTTATGCAATACGAAACATCAATTATAGTCAATTTGCATGTGCTGATTACGAATCCGGTGTCCGTTTTTTGTAAGTGAGCGACCGCGAATTTTAAACTCCATTTTAAGCTATTTTAATGCATAGTGAAACAAAATAAGTGCTTTGTATACATTGTAGGTACATGATGATGTATGTTGCATTAAACACGAACTAATTAACTTGAAAATTAAATGTTGTTTTCGTTTAAAGATATTCATTTACACAAAAAACTTTTACGTGCCACTCTTAATGTAGCATGCTTCATAAATCTACGTGTATACAAAGCGCTCCTTGTTTTATAATGCAATAAAAATAGCTTAAAGTGTAATTTAAATTTCGCGGTCGTTCGCTTACAAAAAACGGACACCGGATTCGTAATCAGCACATGTAAATTGACTATAATTGATATTTCTTAGTGCATAATTTGACTAGCAGTTGAAACCGTTCCCACATTAGTTGGAATCAGCTGTGAATCCAGTTTATAAAATTAGTTCAAAGTGGCTAATACATAAACAAATTTTGGTGTCATTCAGGCAAACTGAAGCCCATTAGGAATTGGTGAAATGAACAGATATTTGTGGAATGTATAAACTACGATGTGTAAACGAACGTAAGCAATTTAAAAAATTAGCATTTTCTTTTAGGTTTGAATTTGTTCTTGCCAATAGGTGTTTTGCGGTAGAATGAGATCTTGCATGGAATATGTATGTATGTATATGTATGGCATTGCAGTTTTGGACAGCTTAGTTTTGCTAGAGCTCAAAGTGGTATTTACCAATTTTTTTTATCGACATTCGTTATTTCATTCTGTACATTTATAAGATTAGAGGATGTCCAAAGTAGGTGGGTCATTTTGACGGGTGGATTTGAGGGTTTTCTCCGGTTTCGTTTCACGGTGGGATGAAAAAACAGTTTTTCGTGGGAGAAAGTCATATATGCGTATATGTTCAAAAGTGCCCAAAAACATCCGGTGTTTGCATTAAATTCATGTCTCCTAATGCCCCAGCCATGTCGAGTTTTTTCCCTAGTTTACCTCGTGTATATACAATATATCACTGGAGTTTTGGATTTACCCGCGATTCCAGCACTTACTGATCCCGTTTAAAATGTATTTTGCATTCGGAGTATTTGAAAATAAGAAACTTTGCAAATTGTGCGTTTGTCAACTCTGCTTAATAATTCGATAACTCCATTCAAGCTCGTCGCTGAATTCGATAAATGTGCACGAGGACAAGCTCAGAGAAGTCTTAAGTCCAGAGTAAAAACTCTTCAGCTACGTACATTCTACAGCTTCTTCGAGTCCATGTAATTAGTAATTTGCAATCTTACCAGAAACAAGTGTCGAATGGAAGATGGAAAGTTGAAGACGAGCTATCTCATGGGATGCAATTTGAACTCAAGAAGGTAATGAGTGGAAGAAGCCGTAACTGCTGCAGTTATTTTTATAGTGTAAGATATTTACTTAAGTTAAGTTACGTACTTGTGTAGTTTATGAAAAGAATGAGCACACCCGTGGAGTCCAGCTCGATATGGCAACGCCGAAAATCAAAGTAAATATAATGCACAAAATCCTTACATTGCAAATCCTCATTCGACTTTTTTTGTTTAAACTCCTGCTTAAAGTAATTACAACTTTGACTACGGTGTCAGTAAAAAAGGATTGAAATGGAGGAGGAAAGAAACTTGTATATGTATAAACATTTTTTATATTGTTTGATACTCATTCGACTTTTTTTGTTTAAACTCCTGCTTAAAGTAATTACAACTTTGACTACGGTGTCAGTAAAAAAGGATTGAAATGGAGGAGGAAAGAAACTTGTATATGTATAAACATTTTTGATATTGTTTGATACAGTAAAAACACGTTAAACAATGAGTTGCTCGGAACCATTTAATTGCAAAACTGATTGAGGCCATTTTGAATTGTCGCCATAGAGTCAAGATTTCTCTTGTCCTGTCTTATTCTCAAATTTATCCTCTAGTAATGGAAAAACACGGACCTGTACTTACGCAAAATCCGCGATTAACATTACATATCTTATCGCGGCGTCACCCATTGACATATGCTAAATTCCGAAGACTTTTTTGTCACCGAGAAAAATGAGTTTTTAAATCAATCAGAAAAGTTTTGCATTTTGATGATCTGAAAGTGGTTTGTAATCCATAGTTTTACGAAATTTAGATATTTTGCCCATGCCCATACCATTTATTGACGTCAATAATTCCTTGTTTCCAGTTACAAATTAGGCACCTGCTTTCCAACTCGCATACAGAAAAAACTTGATGCTCTTGTTTATTACTCAGCACTCAGCGAGATGACGATTTCCGAGAACTCCATCCTCATTCTCTGAATCTCTCTCTTGAGTTCCAATATAAATACACAAAGATCGTGTACTTTATTTACAATATAATAGTATAGTTTTCTAGCATTTTTGACACACACTATATGTACATATGAAAATATGTATGTACATGAATGCAAGAGCTGAGCATTGTACAAAATAATTTCAGCCGCAGAGGAACTCAATCCTCTCGGCAGCCACACTGGCACAGATCGTCACGCTTTTTATTATTTCGGCTGATCAAGGTTGCTCGCCTCATCAAAGCCCATTGTGATTATATTTTTGTTTGGAAAATTAGATACATTTATACATACACATATGCGCACACAAATTCACGGAGAGATAGACTTGTGCTACTAAATACACCTGATAAATATTATCACTGTGTATTCTCTAGATATTTACGTATTTACATTTTGTTAAGGAAAACGGGAAGATGGATGAATGTTTTTATTGCCCTTATGCAAATGAGCTGCTGCTGCTGCTCTTATTGTACGGTGTATGGTGTAAGGTATAATAATAGGAATATATATTCGAGAGAGAGAGAGATTGAAAGATTCGAAGGTTTTCTGCCTTTTGTGTCCGTGTCCTATGAGACTATGGTAAATGCTTGAATATATAGTGTAATCATAGTTTGTATTTATTATCGCGCTGTGTAACTCGTTATTTTTTGATTGAATGAAAAAGAGCAGCTCGTTAATTATTTGATCGACGAGAGCGATGACTATAAATGCAAGGCATACTTACATGTATAGTATATGAGAATAGGTTTTTGACTATATGTAAAACGGGAATGGATAGATGAAAAAAGTGTAGGAAAAAATTATAGCATATTGAAACTATTTTGATATGAGTTTTCGTCCACAAGAATGTATGTAAATGTCGATCGTGAATATGGAAAAATGGCTATATGCTCTGAGTGTCGTCTGGAAAAATGGCTATATGCTGTTTATTTTAAATAGCATAAATATTGCCATTTTCCCAGACGACACTCTGGGCATATACCCATTTTTCCGTCTTCACGCTCGATATGTAATAGAAACGGATTGTTAATAAAAGATGCGAGTCCTTAGGTTAATGATGGGCCACAATGTATAGATTCGAAATCGTCAAATCTTCTCAGTTTACGGTTCGATAAATGCCAAAAAGGGATTCGAAATGTTGGAAACAAATAGGGTTTGGGTTTATTTAGATTTTAAACTCCTTAAAAAGTTCAGGCTAATTAAGGTTTGGTTTGCGATAATAGTTTATACCCGGAAATGAAAGAGTTCACAGTTCGGCCCATTCTATCTGTTTATTGTTATATTGCATGTAGCCAAAAATTTGTTGCACGAAATTAGCAGAAACAAGCTAGAACTAAAATGGTGTTTGAAAGAACTCCAGTTTGAGGGAAAATGTCACTAGACTGGACCGGATTGACCGGAAGGTTTTGCAACGTAATTAGCCAAATTCTTACTAAAATTTGCAATATATCTGACGATCAAATTAAAGAAGATGAAACTATCCATTTATTCACACGGGTAATTTGGTCTGTTGGTAATTAGTCAGTTTTTCCTTCAATACAACTACACAACTCCAATTAAATGATTGACAGGATTCAGCGTCTTTTTACAAAAAGTCGATATTTTCTTCATTTAAAATTCCGTTAATTGATTTGTGTCGTTTATTGGCAATGCAGTCAGTTAGCAAAGGTTGATTATTCTCCATATTCTCCACGTTCCGCTGTATTAAATTTAAAATCCAACTTACATCAACGTTTTTAAGAGTCGGCGTTACATCCGTCATTTCACCTCATTTTCAAAAATATGTTCATCATTCCGTTGTTGGAATTTCGGCCAAACCTACACCTAATCCGCAAACAAATACATACAAAATACGTGAGACAATCCTCCATGGCCAAAAAGATTGAAAAAATGATAAAAATGTGCAAAGTGCAAAAAAGTGCAGCATTTCCCCTCAACATTCAAGGCGTATCTGCTGATACTGTCATGAATCATTAGTCATTGCATTATTACCATGTGCGAAAACAGCCTTCACGGATGAAAAAAAAATCTTCAAATTTCAATCTCATTTAGTTCCAGCAAATGTAGAGCGATATTTTTAATATATGCGTATATGTGCTGTTATGAGCTGCAATCAAGCAGAGGCTGTAAATCAGAGCAAGGCTAAATATGTTTCAACTGTCCCGATATTTAAAGCAATGTGCACAGGTGTCACTCATTCCCCGTATTTAAGCATTCGAGCGGTTTTAATGGCAAAGCGAAATTCTTGGAAATATTCTGAGTCCTGAGTGCTGATGTTATTGGAACTGACACCTGAGCCCAAAGTAATAATAATAAAAAACATTAAAGACGAGACGGATTGTACTCAAATTTCAATGCTACATTGGAAAACAGACATGCGCGGTGGAACCTCTACATAAGCCTACTCTGTATAAGCATAGCCTCTCTATAAGAATATAAATTTTTCAGCTGTTGCCTACATATGTATATATGTAGGCAACAACTGAAAAATTTATGCTTCACAGATAATTCCCACAAAGATGATTGCCAAATGTCACGATTGCCACTGGGATGATTGCCACTTGGATGATTCCCACCTAACCTAACCTAACCTGACCTAACATTGGAAAAGTGGAAATTATGTCCAGTGGGAATCTTCTCAGATGGCAATCGTCCCTGTGGCAATCGTGTCATTTGGCAATCATCTTTGTGGGAGTCATCTTGTCACCAAATTGGTTAACGCTGAAAGGAATACTGGAGCATTCAGCCAATATTCGTTTCGGGTGTAGGTCCTTGTTTTAGTCAAATGATGGTAGAATTGTTTTCGTTTTGCCAACGAATATTGTTTTGAACAGATCAGTTTGGAACACCAGAATTGGATGCAAGGCCTTTAACGTATTTATTATCCCCACTAGGTTGTTCATTTGGAGCCATGCGGAGTATGAACCTGATGAAAAATGTACATGACAACTGATGAGTTTTAGAAGATAAAAGATGATTCCTATTTGGAGTATTTACCTTCCGTTTCTATGTCTTGCTTACACTCAATTCATGAATATTCTAAGGTTGACGGTGCTGAGTCATCGTTTCATAGGTTTTTAGATCTTTTATTACAATTTGTGGATTAAATTTTTTCCAGAGCATTAGAATTTGTAAATACCCGTCAATACTGTTTGAAGGTCCAAAACCTAAAAATAAGACTCAATCATTGGGGCCATTGTGGGAGAATCAATATAAACACATTTAGCGGATGCTTTAAACTCATTTGGAAGTTTTGTACTTTTTCCAGAGAAAACCTCTTTACCAACCCACTGGGAAAAAAATTTTCCGAAAAACTTCAACACTAATGCTATACCCGTGTAACTGTTACCCGTTAACAATGTCTATACAACCGTAATCTTCCCATAAGCAAAGAAGTATTTCCTCCCTGAAGATATGCTTATATCGAGGTGTCGATGAAAATTCCTATGAAAATTACCAACATGCAAGACAGGTAAGAAGAAGTGCGACCTAAATAAATCTGGGAAACTGAAATGTTATAGTTATGACATCTCAATTTCCATGTATGTAAATACTTATGTTGTATGCATGCATCACATTTTGACTCATCCAAATATTTTTGAAGAATCTCTTGCTCCGTTTTTATTTACAT
>JAHZMY010002537.1:0-48841 GCA_027743915.1 Seira sanloemensis | reverse complement strand
ATTTGTTTATATAGCCAGCGTGCAAGAGTAGAGGATATCAGCTACAGCCAATTATTAGATTTCAGCGTTTGAAGTTGTTCATTTAATAAAAAAACGCCCTTAGTATTTTTTTATTTCAACTTTTTGTTTATACTTGTTTCGAGGTGCTTCACTGCTGTCACGCAGACAAGGAATGCATGAGTGGTTTAAAACCGTATTTCTTTCTTCCCAAGGAATTTTTGGAACGTTACAGTTTTCTTTGGAATGAATGATCGAAAAGAGGAGTGATGCTGTTGATACATCTCTCTACATTGTTTTTTCCCTAAGCTTATTGTCACCGCGTCATCGTGATAAGCATCCGATTAGTGCCGGTAATAAGAGATGGAATAGGAACATTTAACAAAATTCATTTGCTAAAAAGTCTCTTTTCCTACAACTTGTATTGGTGTACACGTACTACTATTCCCCACAAAACGGGACAGAACAATGATTGTTCACGAGGAGAAAAAAATTAAAGTGCTTTTCCAACTTGGAAAAAAAGTATGCTGCAACAATTTTAATTGTGAAAAGAATACAGGATAAATTTTCCACTCTGAGGAGCTCATCTCAACTCGGCAAATACAATGCATTGAAGAGCTTGTTCCGTTGATCGTTATTTCGTTTGCTCAAAAGTTATGCAGTTTGTCATGCCTACGATAAGGAGCGAATTTGCTGCACTTTTCTGATCCAAATTACTTATTGGCACAAGACAGGAAATCAGATAGTCTCTAGTTGCCATTTTACACATGTAGTGCGACTGCCAAACTATTAATGTTTGTGTGTGTAGAAAAAGTGCACTAATACTACTCACACGACTCCATTCGCTCTTCATTTCACTCGCTAAATTTGTAATTTTGACTATTTCTTACATAATAAAACTGGTAAAAATACAGAGCTTTAGAGTTTCGAAGAAAAGGTCCAAAAACTTTTTGGAAGCTATTCATCCATCAATCTTTACAAAAATATTAGTTCATTGCAATAAAAATAGCGATGCATGACGCTGAAATGAAGTGAAGCAAAGTCGGATTACGAGAAATCTTGACTTTGCTCCCGAAAAAAATTGCTTTCGAAGTTTTGCTTTTGTTTTGATAGTGTCAGAAAGAAGAGTAGGATACGAGAGAGAGAGAGATTTAAGATATCGAGAAGATCAGACAGATAACACATAGAAAAAACAAAGTTGACTGACTCTGACTAAAGCCACTTAACATCAGTTCGAAGCTTGAGGAATTGTGAGATATGTATCAATACGAGCAAGAGACAAGGGAGGAAACAATAGATTCATCTGAAACACACATATGAGCACACAAGTCGCCCAACTCAATTCCAACTTCTCTCAATGATAAATTTTCGTTTGATAATAAAAAGTGTATACTTAGTGCTGAAAAACGTTCTTTCCTTGCCATAAATTCTGCTTTGTTTTAATGTATTCTGTAAAGTTGTGCATAATTGTGAAATACGATTTTCCACCTCGCTCGCTCTCTCTAACGAAGAAAACCAGTTCATCGGCATTACCATTATCTGCATCAAACTCCATTGGTATGCATAATTCCTCATGGAAATTACACAGTGGAAGAAAGGATATTCTCTACATTTTTATGGTGATATCTCATTTCCGCCACCGCTGTTGTCGTTGTTGTTGGTCGACTGGGATACAATGATAGCATTTGCCTTGAGCGAATGACAAGTAACAAGACAAGAAATGACAAGACTCAATTTTCCTGTTGATTTTTTTGTCTATGAGTATTATATTATAATTGTTTGGAGAAAAGGAGAAAATGAGGGGAACTCCTTTTTTCACGAAACAAATTACATTTTTCCTTCCCGTACTCAAAATTAATCTGGCTTTCTGGGAACTTTGTAATTAAATAAAGCATTGCTAGAGCAGACGTTACGTATGTATGTGAACTTTTTTTTAATCAAAATTAAATCGACTTACCTTGTAACTTGTCAAGTCCAAACATGAACGAATTGTTTATTTTATTTCCCACTGCTCCTCAGTAACGGGAATAATTATTGCGAGGAGAAACTGCATTTAAAATAGTATTACAAGACTTTGTTCACACCTGTAACATTCAACCGGAATTTTGCTCACATTTTTTTGCGATCATCGAGATGAAACCCCGACACATCGACAGAATCCAGATTAGGAAATCAGTATTAGTGGGACCACTCAATTAATGATGTAGCGGAAGCCACCTCAGTACACCCCTTTTTACACTGATGTCTTGTGTCAAGCACAATTGTAACTTTGAATATTTTATTTTGCCCGTTTTTTTCTGCGAAAAACTATGTAATCCTCAGAAAGGACTGAGAGCACACCGAGAAATTATAGATGCTAATGTGAAATAGGTTATTATTCCAGTGGTACTCGTAGTAACTGCATTAAAATTGCATTTCTGTTTCCCCATTCCTAAAAAAAGTTAATAATGAATTAAGGTAGTTCCGCGCTGGGGCCACGCTGAGAGAAGAGGATTTTTGGTGGAGGAAGCTTTGTTGGTTTTTGGCTATTCCACCTACTTACACTCCAGAGTCATTAATATTGCATTGCCCCTTCTTGTACTGTTTTATTAGTAGGTACAATCCATTTTTGCACTAATGCCACACTACTACACAACTGCACTTGTTACGATTATTTGCTTGTTCTCTGTCCACTCCAAACTTTTATCCTGTGTGGATGTCCGCTATCATTATTATTACTGGAAGGAGAGAGAGGAAAAAACTCTTCGGTTTGCTTGCTCTTCCTATATCCTCGGTAATTTTGCCTTGTTAATCCCACAACAATTTATATAACTTTGTCAGCGTTGTGTGTCCCTATCGACATGATTGCTGGTGTCATTTGTGCTGACTCACAGAGCCGTGTAGAAATTTGTCTATAGTACTTTGTAATGTTATGCAATACAGAACCGAACACTTGAGCAGGAGCCCATGTCATTTTGTCTTTGCCGAGTTTTCACTGTTTTCAAACTCGAGTTTGATGGAGAGGGGAAAATATTGTGATTTGCATTTGCGACGATTAAGTAACCACAAGAGTACGCATAATGTGCTCAATGAGTGGCAATGGAGGCTGAAGGAGACTCTGGCCACTCAGAACTGATCATCTTCATATCGTGTTGGACTGAGCTCGGTTGATGATACTTCTGCTCCTTTATTGTGCAAGTGTACAATCCACAGTGGCTCATGAAGCACCAGAATTTTGCTCTTGCAGGAAGAAAAAAATCAGTCAACAACTTGAGATAACACGTGGAACTAGCTAACGGAAAAAGGAAGTCTCCGAATCACAAGGAATTCCTTTGCACAGTTTGCTCATTTAACACCTAAGAATGTGTACACACACGGCGTCCATGCAGAGCGGTCATACAATAATTTCCTGGAGAATAACTTTTGAGTCTTTGGCAGAGAAAAATGCATAAATAAACTGCATTCCCATGAACCATACAGCTGCTTGTAGAGAATCCTGCCTTCTGAATGACAAAAGACCGGCGTCTGCGTCTGCAACCAAGACGGAGAAAATATAGTGACAAAGTGACAAGCTACAAAACTGGTTTTTCTCTTTTCGTAATTCACTCATTCAGTTTCTTGAATAACAACTTGTCCAGAATATTTATTCATTTTTTTCTCGTTATTTGCCTTCGCATGCAGTAGTTCTTCTGACTCCTGCAAAGTAAAGCACGAAACTTTTGACGACTCTCGGAGAATTACAAAAATGAAGAGATAACTAAAATATGAAGCAATTTTTTCAGTTTTTTTTCACCAAGAAAAAGTAACGGCGAGGCGCACAAATCTCTATAGCCTTTATTTGAATTTACTTTGTTTCTGTCACAAACTAGAAAACTCAGACGTAGAGATATGCAGATACCGAATCCTTTTTTCTCTGTAGTCAAAACTCTGTATTCTTTCCACCCTTTCTCACTATATCCTCGACGCACAACGAATCTTGTGTGAAAGAGCGGCAGAGTAGCATGACCCGTTCAGCCGTGAGGTAAGAAGTGAACTGACTCGGTTCTGTGGCACGACAGAGCCTACTACCATATTCTCATGGACAAAACTACACACTTGCTCAAGTTGAGCTTGGAAAAAGCAATGTGAAAAAACTTAGCTCCTCCACAAAGCTAGTATTCATCGACACTGGCAGAGAGAGTATAAAAGCCAAGCATTCCTGGCTCCTTCATCTTCACGCAGTAAAATGTTCCCTTTCCGTAAAGCCTGAGTTGAAATTGAGGAATAGAACATTACATTTTTCACTTCTTCTCTCTCTCTGCTCTGTCTTTCTCTCCGGTTTACGCACTTATTTTGGTTTAGTCTGAACCACGATATTTTTTCCGTCCGTCTTTTCTGCTGAAGCTCTGCTTCTGCCTTGTGCAACGTTCAATTTATAACTAGCGACTGAGCTGAGCATTCACTCACCCAGGCCAAAACTCCAAAAAAAATGTTTTTTCTTCCTCCTCTGAAACTGGCTGGCTGACCTGTATGCCTGCCTTCAGAGTGTTACGTTTTAGCTCCCACTTCCAGGGAAAAAGAGGATAGTGGAAAAAAGTAAAAAAAACAGTATTCTTTTTATAGGAAATAGAGTGAGAGTTGGTGAGTTTAGGGTTCCCATAGAGACTGCCACCCGGAGTAAGGCCTCCTCATCATCCCCCACGCTCAGAAAATGTTTGAGATGCTCTATCTATCCGGCTTATATGAATGTATAGGACTAGCTTATAACTATTTTTTATCTGGTTGCTTCCTATCAAAACATCCTGGATGAAAAAAGTTTATATTATGGTGAGGCAGTGAGACTTTAAGGAACTTGTTTTGTTTGCAACGTGCTGAGCTCAAGAAGGCTATGGTGGTGGGTACAGGCCAAATGGCAGAATTGGAGATGCCTTTACAAGCAAAATAGAAATTTCGAAGCTGGGAAGCGCTTTCCCATGCAGTCCGCTCTGTCCGTATTGCATGGCGTTGCAATAGTAAAGCCATGCAGCATAAACTTGTGCGGTAAGAGTTGAACCGAATCTCTCCGACCATTATTACCGACTGACTGCTTCTATATTACTGACATCAAAATATAAGAACTTCTTTCTTTCCCAGGAAAAAAAATTGTCCCAAACATGAGAGAAAAACTTACTCCAACGGTTTTTTCCTGTTTCTGATTATTTCGTACCGTATGCTTCCTTGCATGCATTTTCTCCAAGAAGGGGAATACACAATTTGGCAGAGGAAAATGCAATTGTGTGTACGAAGAAAAGAGAGAAGCTTTGCCTTTCTCAACGAAGATTATCCGGGCTTTCCTCACAGCCAAATTGACTTTTGTTTTGTATCATTGTACATTTTTTATTAGGTTCCCTTGAATCTTAAGGGCATATCTTGACTTGACTGGATTGTTATGGCGGAAAGAATTGTTATAAGATTTTTCAACTCGGTCATCTTCATGTAGTTATGCACGAGATTTTTCCTTCTCCAATTCGCTCGAGATCTTTTTCCACATTGTTTTCCAGTACTCGAGGAGAAGAAAACGGGTGTTTCTTCCATCAAAGTTTCCATCATGCAATAACACAATAGGGAAAAATTATTACATGTGTTATTGTTATTCCTTTCTGAACTTGCAGAGCCGCTATGGAGTCGAGCAAGAAAGTAAAAGTTTTTGGTTTCTCAGGAAGATTCTTCAGTTCGAGTTGCATGAGGGGAGAGAGACTCTCTCTCTCTCCGGCCGACGGAATGACTGCATGCTTCAGATACATACATGCATTGTATTAGGAGGGCAGCTGGAAGTTGACTGCACTGCACGCCATCCCACAATGAAACCGTGTTAAAAGAGTCACGGTCAAGTACGTTCTTAAATACTATGCAATAATAATGAGGCAATCCCACCCTAGGATTTTATGCATTTTTTATTATTCCACCTACATAATCCCCTTTTCATTTTTTAATTTCGTTTTTTGTAGCCGCGATATAATATCTCTAAATTTTGAGTGTGATGGTTGAGACAATACTCTATTAGTTTCAAGTTTCAGCCTCTTGGTCCCTTAATTAAAATTTAGTGTTCTCATTCCACTCAATTCAGAATGAGCGGGAGACGGAATATAATTTAATCATGAATCATGCTCTTTACAAACTTTATTTGCCTCAAAACGATATCATTTTGACAAGTTCATTTCAAGAAAATTGAGGTAGTTTGCTAAAAAGGTATAATTAGCTCACAGTCAGAAGCTAGGAGTATACATATATATAGGAGGGCAAAAAAAATTCGTAAAGTGACAGCTTTATTACTGCGCAATTTTCACTCACAAAAAGCCAAAGTTTTCTTTGACAGTAGACTTGAGTCTGAAACAGGACAAAGTGGAAATTCATTTTCTCTATTTTGGCATGTCAAGTCATTCATGACACACGGTCATCATCATCATCTTCTTCTCGGCCGTCACCAGACAGCACAGCAGCAGTTATTACGGCACCGGTAGCAAAAACGGAATGAAATAAGGCATGAGTTTTTATATTGGCAAAACATTTGCATTTTGATTACTTACTTAGACACTCGCCTCCCCCAAAGCTTGTTAGACACTTTACATTCGCCACGAGAGAGAAAAATGATGATCGTTGCTGTACCATTTCACACTGGAGTGAGTGACCATAAGCATACTACGAGCTAAATGACAAGTGGTCTCGACTCTGTCTGTAAAAAAAATTACAGTAGCGCTGACAAAAAAATTCTATAAAAATTTAATTTTTCGCCATCCAACTGTTATAATCATAATGAAATTTATGGCTGCCTCTTGGTGCATACCTGGTTTAAAGACTTTTCATCACCATTTATTTTTTCACTTCCTCACACTTCCAAGAATATATTATTAGTCGACTGCATGCCACACAAATCTAGCGTATTCAGGTGTTGCAAAAGCTACTGCCTCTGTGGTGTTGCTGACGTCTCCGGTGGAAGAAAAAAAATTATCCCGATTTTTCCCTCCACCTTGGGCATACACTGTGCAATAATATAATAATAAAGTTGTCATAAATTCTCCGTCACCAACCACGTACCGTGATTCATTTTAATTTTAATTGGGTTTCCTTCTCTCCTCTCCAACCTCCGCATCTCTTTTTTTAACGAAGACGTGAGAAAAAAAATGTATGCTGCGTAGTCACAACTCACATCACCAGAGTTTGCATGTATGAATCGCGTAATACCTACTTAAAGTTAATATATTTTTGCCAGCAGCCGCTGCCACCACGTTTACCAACACCATTCACTGCGAAATAGATTTCTCCTCGCAAAAAAAAATTGGTAACAAGGGGGAAAAATTAAAGAGACACGGAAAAGCTGTGCAAAAGAACAAGCAACAACCTCGGCGCGGTGCCTTGCCATGTCACCATTGTTGCAGTGGCAGTTGCAACACTTGCCGTGTCCCTACTCCAAGCAATTTGACTCCAAGAGGGAAAAAGATTGAGCGGTGTACCTGCAAACAAAAACATAGTCTGGAAGGCTCGTAAGCCAGGAGCAAAAAAAGGAATAACGTGACTCCGTCTTGCATTCCTCCTCTTTTCCGTGTTCTTTTACTTTCTATAACAATAATTATAATAACGATAATCATAATCATTGTCGTAATAATAATTACTTTGTGTTTGTACTACCTAAGGAAAGAAACTTTTTTCCCTTTTCTTTTTCGTCCCTTCCTCCAAATGGCATGCATGCATCGCCACCGTTGCGATATTTGCCTCTCGTCCCCATCTCCATCTGCTTCATGCTTATTACATGAAGACGATGATTATATAAAAGCAAACAAAAACAAAATGTGCTAAACTCGAAATATTACTTAGTTGAATAAAGGGAGGCTCGAGAGTCATGCAATATGTTTAAACCATGTAAAACTTTGGGGAGACTTGGGTAATGTTTGGGTGCTGTTGTATGAAATTTTTTTTTTCGCAAATTAAATTTTATGCGAAAGGCAGAGAGAGAGAAAAAAAAGCTAAAAACGGGCTTGTACACTCGGTTCAAATACATTTGCCAAGTTGGTTCAGGTTTTTTTAAAGCTGAGGGAAAAACCAGGGGGGAAAATGGGAAGAAAGGGAAAAAAATGAGATGGCAATTTGCTTTTCCTTACCATAAATGTATATATATTGTGCATATCGTTCTTCTTGATTTTCGCCTTTCTACGTTTTTACCGGAAAGGAAGAAGGGCTGCGTTATACGACTCTGGTAGTATGGCTGAGCGCGAGGAAACCAGATGAAAACGAGGAAGAAGATGCAAGCAAAAGTAATCAGATGGTCATATATCTCCGGCCCTGTCTGTGTATATGAGATTCCACCCGGAGCGTTGGAATGCAATAAATTTCTCCCTGCATCTCTCTCTCATTTTATATCTGGATGCAATAGTAATGGCAAATAGCTTTGTAAGAGTTGAAGTAGTTTCGTTGTACCATTATTTTCTTCAGGGAGTAAATTTTCTGGTATCAAAAATGCTTAAAGCTTTCTGTATGAGTATTTTCGCTCAAGAGATATATTTTTACTAGTTTCTATTTTTTTCTCCAGACACCAGGGTAAACTACGGCAAGAAGAGCAATAGAAGAGTTGGAGAGTGATGCTTTCGAGCACTTTTACAAACTTGCAAGTTTTGAGAGCTGGTGCACACTCGAGAATTTGCCTTTTCTCACTTGCATTTGGCTAGTGAAACAAGGGCAGTGGAAGTATGAATTTCAAAGAAATATCCAAGTGAATTCTCCATCACTTTAGAATTGAATATTCAAAGTGCCTGTCAATCGGCCGTACTTCTTGTAGCATTGAGTGTTATTAATAAAATGCCGTCATGTTCGAACATTAATTAAAAGAGATTTTGAAGCAAATCTGCCGTTAAATATCTTTCCGAGAGTTAATTATTGACGAAGAAGTAAAGGATTCGATTGCTCGCATCAATTGTTAGTATGGGAGAACCATGTTCGTCTCACTCTGCCGCGAATCGCTTAAGCACTAACACCAATTATTTTTATAAAGACCTACCGTAAATTGTGCTCACGTGTGGTACCCGTCAATAATGGGAAAGCCTGGTCACGTAAGGAGTATTGATAAAAAAAGCTGAAATATTTTCTTCTTTTCTTCCTTCCCTTTACCCCCAATTTTTGTTGGAGGCAGCGCCGCTCTCATAGTTTTGGCTGTAGTAATTAACCATCTTTTCTCCATCGAAAGCCCTTTCCCCAGACACATATGGAAAGACTTACATAACGACATGCTTTTTTCAGAGGGAAAAAGTAAGTTGAAAATGGGAGTCAATAAAAATCCATTATATTGTTCGATCGACTTCCCCCCAGAAAAAAAGTAGTTCAAGTGGGATATTTTTACTCGATGAAGAAGAAAACTGTGTGACAGCTGGAGTAAGAGAGAAAAAAGTAAGAGAAAAACTAAAGTTCGTGCATTCAGAGTCCTCCGTTTGATAACGGTTCGAGTATTAAAGGTAAAAGTTACCGTAGTAATTCAAATGGTGTATATAAATTTGGGCTGATGATGATCATCCTCATATCACCATCGCTCCTTTCTCCTCTTACTCCATGACATAGGGTTGGAGGACGGCCGTGGCGGTGGTGTGTGTGGTCGTACAAGGAAATTGGACGATAATTCGTAAAAAAAAAGTTGGCGATGAAGAACGTAACATACATACTTTTCTTTTTTTACGTTTTCAGAGAGAGGATCAAAAAGGACGACGATGATGATGTAAGCGATCTCATGAATTTTTTCATGCGTTCATTCACTTAGAAAGAAAAAAAGTCACATCAGCAGCAGAGGAAAAAGCACCGGCAGCACTACGGAAAACCGTACTATCATATCAATTAAGGAATTGAACTGGATCAGCTAAAATACATGTGGAAAGGAGAAGGAAAAAAGTTGTAATTAGTATGCTACAACTGTGTGCTCATCCTGCTTTGCGGTTGGCTTGAGTAATTTAATTTATTTTTTCCACTATATAGTACACCCTTCCCCTGGATGAGCAAAACTCGGGAGAGAAAATAGAAATGAGAAAAAAATGGAATTTGAAAATTGCCAAAACCAGACTTCCTCCCTCTCACATTGCTGGGATAAAATTTTGTCGTCTAAAACTACCTTTGTTTCCTGAAAACTTCAATCTTCTATTTTTCTCAAGTGGCTTTAGGCATTCGGATTTGATGAAGAGCAAAAGATTTCATATGATTTGCCAAGTGGAATTTCACTTTTTTTCCTAGCGAATGGGGAAATACAAAAAAAATAATTTTCAAATGGGCTGCATGCAGTTAGAGGATGGGGAGACAAATTCTCTTACTACCTGAGCACTCAGCGAGTCTCATTTTTAGAGCGATTTTGAAGAGGAGCAAAACCTTGGAGGACTTTGATGACTGAGTCATTCAAGCAAAACGTAATGATAACTTCACTTAAATTAACATTTTTGCTTGAGTAACAATGTTCAAGTTTGGAGTCTGTGAAGAGGAGCATCATCGCTTCTCCACTTCTTGCAAATCCCTTCATCCTGAAATTTTTAATGAGTTCATGTTCCAATTATTCCGAGATGATGTCAGGTATGTATGCGTGTAATGGAAATGTCAATTTATGTCACCAAAGACAGAAGGTACGAAATGATTTACGTAGAGTCATTACAAACTCAAGGAGGAATTTGTGCTGCTTAAAGTTGAAAAACTACAAATGTTGAAGCATACATAAGAACGTCGCTTACTCAAATCCTATAAATAGAACATTAAAGCTATAATTTTGTAAAGTAGTTCTACAGCTTGAAATCACAAGCTAATGAGTCGACTCCAATCCATTATTTCCAGGTGAAACTTTTCATTTCAGTTTTGATTCCAATTTGGCAATTTTTACTAGCACTGTTACAAAGTTTTCGACGTATACATACCGTATGCATATGTGAATGGATCGCTCATATTCATTAAATGGAAACGTTACAAAAATATGTATGTATGTATACCTACTTCATTCAGCGCATTTACAAATTAGTTGTTTCTTTTGGAAACAAAAGATGTGTCTATATGAGCACATTATATTCCCACTTGAGTACTCCCGAGATTACCTTTACTATTTTTCCAATTTTCTCATCCACTCATCATCCTTGAATCTACGTGTGCCTCTATAATTACCAAAAATAATCCGGAGTTGCGCTGCCATCCTTTCTGGAAAAGGTAGCACGCAAAAAATGTAAATATGAGTTTATTTTCGCGCAATATTGATATTGATGCGAGGAAGATAAAAGGCAGCTATCGGATAACGTGGAGATCTCAAAGTAATATGTAATTTGATTCTCATTATCCATCTATTTTTCCCGTCATCAACTCTATGGATTCATGCAAAAGATTCGTTGCAGGGAAATGGGAGGAAGAATCTGGTAAAAATTCGATCGGCTAGGAACTACACACACACACACACACGGTATATACGCACATTGTTACTACAATACGTATCGTATCACGCACATTATTAATGTCACTCGCTTTCTCACAAAAATCTGCCTCGTATGAATGTGTCTGAGAAGATTTGCGACGAAAATGAGATGACGGATTAGTTTGAAAAATAAGGTTTTGCTGCTCTTTAGCTTTTGCCAAATTTGCTTCGTATTACGCTTTTACGGGGTTCCGAGTAATAACAGAATATCAAATATTTTATTCTAAGGCGCATGCATAATAAATACATTAAAGCTCGCCTTTTAAGAAATCCTGTCTTATCTAGGGGAAAAATTATGCTGGAAGGTAGGCATACATACTCTGTGATAGTGCTAGGAGAAAATATACATAATGCAAAAATTGGTCCCTTCTGACTGGCGCTAACTATCTTCAAAGCAAAGGGGAAATTGTTTCAATCATTGTGCAAGTTGACAATGAAGAAAGGGCTGCAAACAGAACTAAAGTACGGTGTAATAGAGTGCTGAGCTACACGGGAAAGGACGAAATCGTATAAAATGTTGAGGAAATTTGATTAACTTGTAGTTTGTTTGTCACTGTCATCGTTTCTTGTCTCCATCCTTTAAAATTTGATTTCCTGATTTACTCCTGTGAAAAAACGAGGCATGCATATATGTACAGCACACGCAGGCAGTGGAACTTATAAATCTTCAACTTTCGGCTCCAAAGAGCGAGAAGCTCGTCGCAAGTAAGAGATCTCAATAATGTTACGTGATACTTCTTGGATGAAAGTAAGAAAATGGGGAGATCTGTCGTGATCTTATGAATATGTTAGATTAAATTCGGAGTAATAAATTACCCCATGTATTATTAATCGTGCATTATGACTCGTCCAAATCTTGCCTCTGAATTAATCAGTCATGAAAAACGCTATCATAATTAGATATGACATGTCATAATGCACACCACTCCGCTGCTCAAGTCATGAGTCATGAGTGTGTCTTAAAGTGTCTTAAATGACGAAATATTCCTATTCAAACTGCTGCGTCTTTTACTCCAATTTTTGATCTCTGGTAAATTGAAAAGGTGGTTTTCATCCACACTCTCGCGAGAAGATATTTTATGCATGTATCAAAGTGTGTAGATATAATTGAAAAGTCGCAAGATGTCTCGATCCCAATATTAATAAAAATAGAAATTGCATCATTTTCTTTCATTCCACTTGCTCATTGAAATGGGATTAGATTGGTTTCGTTAATTTAGAAGAAGACGTGTACGTATGTTTCAACCTTTCATCCACGATATTTTCATGTGTCTGTTGTGCGGTTACACAAAAAACGAAATGGTTCTCCCCTATTGCATGGGAAGAACTGTGTGCATCTCTCCACTTTGCATCTCTTTTTTGGGTAGCGTTCAATTGAACTCCCCAAATCAACATCTGTTTCAATTCATATTCATATGATGAAAACAAAAACACACAATATTTTGCTATTCAAATTTCACATCCAAGCAGATCGAAAAGGCAAAAACAGCTAATAAAAAATGTAAAGCGTCAAAAGTAACACTTGCACACTCGCATTTTCTTCATCTCATCTCTTTTCGTAATTAGAGGACATCCATCATCGAGCCAAAAACTGATTATGCTGACTTGTCTGCGTAATTATTATAATGTTCCTTTCAATCATGAAAAGCTGAAAGTTGACCAATTCAATAGCAATTACATTCACACAGCAAAGCAGCATAATAAATATGAGCTGGCTTTAAAGCATATTTACAATCTCCCTTTTCAGAACTTACTGCTCATTTTCACTGCATCATTCAAGGGAATCATCCTTCTTCCTCCTTCTTATCTCGCATTACTCATTTTTATCACGTGACACTTCTCCATAAAATCAAAGGCATATTGTGCTCACATTTTTCGTATGGAAAATTGAAAAACCCAAAGCATAAGTATTTAACTTCATCTCCATTAATTGCTCAAGTCCAGTTTGGCATTCCAGAATATTTCGATAAAGTCAAATTTATCTGTAATAAGTTATTGAGTCACGTCCGTTCCAGTGTTATATTGATTGACCTGTGTTCAAGTTTTAAAGGAGAGAAGTTTGGGCCCACTTTAGTAAAGCGTTCTCTTTTATCTCATTTCCTTGGTGAAGGCAAGTTTCGCCTGACATTGACATCATCATCTTTGTCGTCGACAAATTGACATCCTCAAATTTTACTTTGTGTCAACTTGAAACATCGACAACGTAATGCGGTGATGAATACAAAATCCTCAACCAACATTTTGATTGAGATGTGGAGTTTTTATGGGACATCAACGGCGCATTTTTGCTTTCACAACTGTGCACCCTTCAAGCGTATTTATTTAAGAGGTAATGTTACACAAATAAATATACGTGAATGCCACTATTGTTCTAGCGAAGGATATGTGTGGATTCTTTCAAACCCAATCCAAATCAAAATGTTTGTCGTCACCTTGTGATGAATAATAAATGGAATCGGAATAGTCAATTGATGGTCTTATTCCAATTTATCAGTAGTACATCTTTATTTTCATTTGTGTTTCTTTCTGGAATCCTTCCCCAACCAATGCCAACGTATGGTATTACAGTGTGAAAGAATCAGTCTTGAAGTCGAAACGTGTACAATATTCCATTTCATTTTCATCGTGAGTCAGCAAACTCCTCACTGGCCAGCAGTTTGTAGATTGCACAACATAATATAAAAAAGGCGAACATTTTTTAAGGGAAAGTGTCCGTATTGCATTATATTATCTCACTTTAATCTTCCTCTTCCATATGTGTGTCCCCATAATGGATTTTGTAGAATAAGAAGAGCACTTGTAAAATAAAAATGAGACCGGTGTGACTCGAAAGCGGCAGCATGGAGTGTGAAGCTCACACATTGCTAAATAAAAGCCTTTCCCAATTTTTGTTTCGTTTTTGGGTCGTGCCGTTGAAAGAGAGAGAGAGAGAAAAATAGTTGGTGAGTGGTGCAACAATAATATTTATGCCTTGATGATGATTGAATGACATACCATGAAACCTTAAATGTGGATGCATTATTCATTCAACAAGGTCTCAATAGGTATGGCCGAGGTGTGAACACTTGGAAAATGCTAACGCACGGATGAGTGACTTCCCCACCAGCTCCGATGTACAATACGGAACATGATGGTCGACTCCACTCCGTTTTTTTCCAGCCAATCCATCCATGCGGAAATGACAGAGTGGGCCCTTCAGACAATGTCATAGAAAAAGATTTTTCGCTCGCTAATTGTGTCCTCAACACCTCCTCATTATTACCAACCATTACCATTCACAATGGAAAAAAGTGCTTTTGTATTGGTAAAACGCGTTATCTAACCAGATCACATTGATTCGTTGTATTTGAGAGGAACAGGGATGGAACAAAAGGCAAAACAACTGCAACAAAAATGTGTTTTTTTCTCTCCCGTTATTCGTACGAATAGGTTCATTTGGCCAAAAAGTGTTCCTTCCAGTCATCGCACCAACCCTGTCCATATGTTCCACGAAACTAGACGAGCATTTGCGCAAATGCACGCACTGTTGAACTCGGCAACTAATTTGGACCAAGAACTGTCGTACATTTTTAGCTTGTAACGTACCTTAATTGTCATCTCATCGAGGGACATTCACTTGCTGGATTTTTTTTGAGAGTACCCGCTTCCACCCAAAAAAAACTTGTCTTTTTGTAAGCGCAACCAAAAATTCGGAGTGGAGAGGAAGGGTAGGCAAGAACAAGCTCAAATACTTTCCATGTCCATACTTTGCAATGGAAAGTTGGCTTGCATCACGTATTTACTCATTTAATGGGAATAAATAGTGATTCAGCAAACTTCTCATTGAACTCTCAATCATTCTCGAGAGTTTGTTCATGCAGAATTATGTTGCTCGGGAATCGCACGAGCAAATCATCATCAATATGCATAAGGAGAAGGATGCATTTCATAAATTACCATGGCAGTAGTTGGAGACATTAAAAAGCATTCATGGCGAGAACTAATTTAGCCCTTGAGTTAAACACTTGAACGTAAAAGGCTTACGGGAAGTTTTATTTTGCTTTAATGACTATTACAGTCAGTAGACTGCATCATGAAACATAATTGCGTCTTCTTTACTGTTTAGCCAGTTGGCTTCCATTAAAAAGGGTGTTTGCTAAGGGTAAAAATAAGGGTTAAAGAAGCCAGGTCATGAATAAGTAAATCATAGATATTTATAAAAAAATTAAGTCTAAGCAAAAATGCATCCGAGAAAACGTCCTTATGTGTATCGGGAAGGAGAACTTTGCTCGCCTAATCATGGTACTACCACTTTGTATTTATTACTATTTACTCAGTCTCCTTCCACCCGCTGTGTCTTAATGTGATTGGAAATTTTAGATTCATTATTTACCCGTTCGCACTTGCACAAAAGTTTTTACATTTCCACTTTACACAATAGTGCTCACCTACTTCCAATGTAAACAGAGAGAGAGAGAGAAACTGTAAGTATATTTTTCCAGGGGAAGTTATAAAAACAAAAGAGTGGTCTCAGACAAGGAGCACGAGACACCATTTCAACCCCATCAATATTAATAAGGGCTGTCAGAAAGTGTAAATTAGATTTTCGGCCTTGACTCCTGCGTCGCCAATAAAATATTGTGCTGGGTTGTATTCCCACTTCCCCAATGCCGTATTTGCACTCGGTGATCCATTCATTTGATTATTATCATATGATTTTTTAAATAGGGAAAAGCGGAAACAAATAAAAGCTCGTGCTGATTTATACACTATTCCCCATTAATTCGGAGCTTGAGCAAAAACCTCTTTGCACTCGCTCCCGAAACCTCTACAAAACCAGATGGCTTTTTATTCCTTTATCACACCATCAATTCGATCACGGAGAGAATAAAAATGCATTCGTCATTGTTTTTACCTCTAATGCGTAACAGAAAAATAAAAACGAGAAATGTGGTAGCAGTAGCGATCCGACCAACTAAAAACCAAGCCTGGAAAAAAGGTGGGTATCGTGGGGAAAAGGGTTAATAAAGTACGGTATTGGCATCATGCCGTGTTCCTTTCAACACAGGAAACAACAGAGTCAGCCTGACAGGCACCCGGCTAAGAGCTCTACAGTTAAACTAATGTGTCCTCCACTCCTGCAAGAAGGAACTTTAGTGTGAACTCTACTAGCAGTTCCAGCATTAAAAAGCCACTCATTTCCACCGAAACAACTATGATGACGATAATAGTACCGTCATAAATATTTTGATTTTTTTTATCACACTTTCGCTTTTTTATGTATTATAAAGCAATTCTTCAATCTTTTTCACTCATTTTCATTGACATCGAAAATTGTAATTAAGAGTGGAGAACGTTTTTTTATTCACTATTTTTTTTAATCCGGGAGGTTAATTCGCATGAATAAGGGATTTGGCAGTTTTTAAAACTACATAGTCTCAAGTTTCTCCATCCTTTTGCTCAATTAAATAAAACTACCTGACGACGAAAATCGGCCGTTTATTTCATTTTGAGGTAATAAAGATATACACCAATAAACAGTTTCATGATCCCCTCCTCGGCTTATTGCATTTGACGTGTATGCACTTTGAGAGACGAACTTTTTCGAGCTGACATGAGAATGCATGCAAATAGAACGAGTGTGTGAAGTGAGTTACCTTTTTGGTTCATCATGATTCGGTGTTTGCGTGCTTGAAAATCAAGGAAAGGAGTTTTTCTCCTTTTAAAAAAGCTTTACTCGTCGTCACTCACTCGCGTTCTGAAAGTCAGTCAAAGTGAAAAGGCGAAGGCAGCAAAAAAAAGTTACTCAATTTTTTGGTCGATGTCATTGTCAGATTTTTATCCAGAAAATTACCTTAGCAAATGAAACGACGACGACGTCGTCGTCAAACACTTTTCCCCAACTTGCTTTTTCGCGGAGGGGGAAAGGCCTCAAGACATAATATTTTATATGAGAACGGCAAAGGCAACGTGTGTGTAGTGCTGAGTAGATTATTAACTCATTCTTTTCTTCTTGCTATTTTACAAAATAAATATAATAAATAAAGTAGTATAATCACCTTAATAATATGGAATTTCGTTCTCGACAAAAACATTTTCACTTGTACTTTTTTTCCTTTCGGGGGGCACACATACACTCCCGTCTCAGAATCGTATGGCTCCATTTCCATTGTTTCTTTTTTTTGCAAACTGATTTTCACAAAAGTTAAGGCAAGCCTTTTCCAAGAGTGAAAGAAGAAATGAAAGATTGCAGTTTAGCAAGACTTTTCCCTTCCTCATTTTATAGTTCAGTAGAATGTTTTCTCTATCTTGATGGACCGACTGAGAGAGCAATTTTTTTGTGCGTGCATGTGTATTTGCTCATGACTAGAATTCTGCATGGTAAACGTTCTGCACATTTTTTTTTTGCTTTTCTTTGCATGTTTCTAAATATCGCTTATACAAAATTTTTCATTTCGATATCAACTTTTTGCTACAGCACTTCATTTCTAATTTTTGTAAAGCTGATGAAGCGTTTAATAAACTCTCGTGCTTTATACTTTTAACATGGGAAAATTTTTACGGAGTATTTCCAACTTCAAAAAATGTGGCCAACTCCCGGGAGAAATGGTAGAGTGAGTTCATTTATACAGTTTTTCTTAGCTTACGAATTTCGTCCTTGCTTTTTGCAGCCATTTCAATAATCATAATGGCTCATCAATCAACACCCATCAAGGGCCTGGAGGAGGCAGAAGAGAAGAAAAAAATTGTTTTCAAAACTCGCATTCAAAATAACAGCAGCCTTACTTGAAGAATGCTACATGTACATAATACACTTTTTTTTACTAAAACGAGATGAACAGAGCGAGGGACCGTGACAAAAAATGCATCTTTCATTCATCCATCCCGTATATTTTCTTTTTTTATGCTATCACTGCACATTGTTATTGTCGAAAGAGAGAGAGAGAGAGAGTAATTCCGTTAAAAAGTAGATAAGCAAAACTGCCACGGTGTTGCATTATTGCATGCCGGCTACATATTTTTCCATGTTGGCAGTGATGCATCATCGTCATCACGAGCGTACCTTCTTGCTCACAGAGTGGAGAGTAGCGGAGAAATTGAATTTTATGAATCACCAATGCCATCATCATCTCCACACTTTTTCCTCTAGAAAAAGAAAGAAAAGTGGCGTCATCAACAGTAAAAAGAGAGAATCCTACTATTCGGTGCTTGAAAAGTTTAGAGCCACTTGGATGGTGATGGGATCCGATGGGTTTTCATTCAATGGAATGACTGAAAATTTGTGCTCCGGCTGGAATTCTGATGGATTTCTTTGTATTTATCTCTGTTCCCTTCTGTTGTTTAAAAAAATAAAGTGCAAGCGATGATCCATTCTATTGCTTTCTGCTTCCCCATACTTGTAAAGTGCATCGTATTGAGAAGTCCTGTCGTTTCCCATTCACAGTCCGCTTTTGTGCATCTTACCCCATTCATTTGAGAGAATGCTGGTTATTGGAGACGAAGCTTTAGCAGATGCAAAATGCTACAGTTCCCTTTTATGTGGCCAGCATGTCATGTCATTACATCATGTTTTTCAGTAATCAAAATGGCATGTTACTCGAGAAACATGCGATAAAAAGCCACAAGAAAGAGAATGAGAGCGAGATTCCCTTCGGAAGAAAGACGCATTCTCTACGGCTTTGACTCTGAGGAGTCACCCCCTGCGAGGAATCTGTTGGACACATGGATTGATCTCTGGGAATCGTTTCCCTGGAAAGTGCACAGATTGAAATTTTATTTGGGAAATATAAAAGGGAGGCTGCACTGCATTGCTTTAGAAAGGAATGAGTCTGGGACAAGGCTTTTATTAAAAATTGAAATAAGATGCATCCAAAACATTCAATGGAAGTGCATTCGGACGCTGACGCAACTGGCACGCAACGCATAACATAAACTTAGATATAAGCATTTTTGGTAAGATATAAACTTGGATGGGTGGGAGAATGTAAGGACTCAAATCACATAATGTCCAGTTTATTCACATGCTTTCACCCCGAGCATGTTGTTTTGGAATACAGAAAAATAGTTTCTAATACGTAAAATTCAATTTCTTAGTTTAATGCGTTGCGTGCAGGGGGATGCGGACGGACAAAATTTGAGCTTTAAACTAAGGTCAAAATCCAGTTACGGGGTTGGTGATACCTATTTGTGATTCGTCTATTTTCCTCATATTACCCACGTATTTAGTTAGGAAGCGGAGCATATGGCTCGATACCGAAGCATTGATTGCATTACATTGTTGTCACCTGACATGATTCCCTTGTTATCCGATTTTCTCCTTTGCTACTTTCGTTCATTCCAAAATAGGATGAAGGAGAAGAGTCATGTATCTTCTTATCTTCCTTTCTTCTATTACTTTTTTATATTCCACACGGGGCAAAAAGAGGGGATTTTCCGAATTGTGAGCTCAGGGCATGCACAGACACGCCGCGTGAGATATAAGTACGTTACGTTACCTTATAAATAAATAATGTGATGGGGCTAACTAATCTTTTTTTAGCTTCTCTTGAGATTTCTAGGAGTGAGAGGAGAGCAGAGAGTGTGCGAGTGGAAAATGATGAAGAGAGGAATCCTTCCTTGTGGCATTCCCGTCTACCCAACACCTTCGACAAACCTATTACAACATCTTTTGCTCACCTTCTTCCTTCATTCCAGCAGATGACGACGAAGGAGCCGAGCAACCAACTAAAGTATCACAATTGTCGTCATCATCCTCTTTTTTCGTCATCTGCTCAAGAAAATGAAAATCAGATTGGGACGAAATAAGTTCTTTCCTCCAGCTACAAAGAGTAATTCTTCGCCATGTGAAAAATGAGATATCATTCGCCATTTTTTGTATCTCACTCTTAATAGTACACAATAAGAAGGGGAATAGGATATGAGATGGGAGGGCAGAAAGAGAGAAATGGGAAAAGTAGTTCGTCATCTTCAACAATCTTCCTAATGGTACACTCTGAAACATACATATATAGGCCCATTCTGCTTGTCTGCTGGAGAAGAGAGTGGAGGAGGGTGTCTATGCGAAAGCACAATCACAACAGGATTCGTATCATCATCACACATAATGTTACGTAGGAAAACTGGAGGATTTTTCAAATTGTGAATTCATCTTTGTTCCTCTTTTTGTCTTCATCTATTTCTTCGGGATCTACTACTGCTCTGGGAAAACAAGAAGAATTACAAATCAAATATTAATGTGGTTTTTCCTGGGGAGAATCGAGGAGGCAAAAAAAAAAGTGTGAGAGGACTGCCACCATCACCGCACCGCCACCACCTTCCCTACTCCGGAAATTTTTCTGCCATCCACGTCATCTTCACATGTACGTGCACAATATGCCACCTTTTATTCCTTCATTCCCAAACGTATGTACATTTTATATCAGATTAAATATGAGCTCAAATTGCCAGGCGAGGAGGAGAAAATAAATGAGTGGAGGAAAAGGGAAAATTGTAAATGCAGTCATGAGTGCATCTCTCCATGAAAAGATGCTGAAGGAAATTGTCGGTTTTCCTTGGATTCATGTTCCAATGCAAATTATTCGTGGAAGGGGGACTGCTGAACACTCGCATTGCTAAAGGCTCATTCCGAGCTGCAGCCACTTGCATCACGCACCATATTTAAGGTAAGAGAGATCATCTCAAAAGTATGTATGCATGCAGAGGTGTGCATGAAAATTGGTACGATTTTCCGTTAGCTTCCTTTCCATCCTTATCCTTCGTCTGACACAAAACAGATTTCTTTCTGGAATGAATGAATTTTGAGGGTAAAACGGAGAAATGCATGGGTGCATGTGGCCGACCACGCTTTTCCGTCAGGAACGAATGGTGCAAGAGACATGGCGAGAAATGGTGTTCTGATAAATGTTTCTTATCTGCCCATTTTTATTGCTGGGAAAGACAGGTTCGCTAGAAACCTGAAGAATGGCAGCCAAAACCTTACCCTTGATATGGGGAAAGCACTGAGAACTTATGGCGCGTTGGGGAATATATCACGCTACGACTTCCTACAAGAAATAAACTTTAAATTTATTTTTGAATGGGTATTAAATAATTCATTGCCGTTTTTTTCTAGCTTGAACTTTTAAATTACGTGGGCGCGATTGAATGACTTATTCACCTTACGAGCATATGCTGGCTTTTAGCATCAGCGGCGACGGAATTATCTGTAGGCTTTAGGGTCTTATTTATTCGTATACATTTTCACCTCAAATCAAATAGTTATACTATATATTTATTCATTTTTCCAAAGAAATGTGGTTGGATTTTTTCCTTCACTTTTATTTTTTGGGAAACCTATTTTAAGCAAATCAATGGACAGCACCAAATTCAATACAAGTTTTGATCCTCTACACTATCGCTTATTGCTAATAATAATGTAGAAGACTCCGATAGCACAGGTTGCAAGATTTGTTTGTGATTAAATTAAAGAGATTTTTCAATAAGTTTAGCAATAATATTTCAATTCATACTTTCGCCATTGTGCTTCTGATTGTTGTCAATCAAAGGAAAATGCCATTATGAAAATGTACACAAGTTAGCCAAAGTTTTCTAAAAAAAAATTGTGCATTTGATAAATACGTCTTCTTTTCCAGCTCACCTTTCAATTGAAGACGTGGAGAAGAAAAGAAACTATTCAGCATTACTTTTGCAAGATTTAGCTTTCGTTGTACTCGTGGCAGAGCTCTTTAAGCCACCGCATCACCCGCGAAGAGTGCACCGTCTGCGAAGTAAACAAACGTTGAAATAAGGATGAAGCGGATCCAGCCCACCACCGGCACAACCACCACCACTAAACCAACTCAACTTTTACTTTTTATGCATTCTTTTCTTTATTTCTTTTGCTTTCTCCTTCTTTTCCTATTCTCTACAATCACCCTTCTTTCTTCCTCTTTTTGTGGAGAAATCAGTGGAAAAAGGCTCATTAAAAACTTTAGAGGAAAAGAATAGAGGAGAAAGAAGGATGCGAGCGAGAAAAAAAGAAACAAGTGAAATTGTAAAAGAAAGACGAGTAAAAAATGCGAAAGGGGAGGGAGGGAGGAAAAAATATCAACTTGATGGTGGCATTGGCTTGGCAGCTTACACAAAAAAGCTACTGTTTTTCTTTTTTTTATTCCTCCTTTCTTTCGACGGCGTTTCTTCCGCCTTTTACAGCTTCCACAAAAAAAAAAAACTTTTTCCCAAGTTTTAGAATGATGCCGGAGAAAAAAGAGGAATTCTTCGTGATATATAAATTCTTTCTGGTGAAAATGGAGGGAGGGAGAAAATGCAATAGCGAAGGAGTAAATAAACATGCCTCATGTTTATCTATGGCGTACTATCTAAAGTTCGGAGTATCATCACCGCTTTTCTTTATCATCACTCTGTACCAACATACTTGTTCGATGCACTTTAAGAGATATTTTTTTAAAAATGGAAAGTAAACCTTGATATAAATTTTCCAGCTTCCTTCCGCTTTTTCAGATCCTTTCCCCCAACAGTGTTTGAGTGAGAGGGAAAGAGGGAAAATTGTAGGAAAAAAGTATGGCATATTAAAAAACTCAAGAGATTGCTTTAACGTTTTGTAAGACGAAGTTTTGAATGAAGAGCTGATGAAAGTCATAGGCCTTCTTTGACAAATTAGTTGAAGCTAATTGGAAAGCAACCACGTTTACATAGAAAAAAGCTGGTTTCCCCGATTTTTTTCGTAATTTACAGGAAATCTCTTTTCTTGTGAAATCAATCTTTCAGAAGAGGATTTATGCTGTGAGAGATGTCAATGGCAGACATGAAAGAAGCCAAAGTGTAATATGGCTTGAATCTGACTTGACTCATTGATTCCATTCTGAAAAAAAAATCACTTTCCTGTTTTTCCTCCGAGTCATCATCATTGAAATGAACCTGACTTGTCGAAAGAGATGAAAGCAACATTATAAATGACTTCTGATTTTTTTCCTCCGTGCAACTCCGCGTCAAAGCGTCCATGCATGCATGGGAGAAAGGTAAAAACGAAGAGAAAAAAATCTCGGAGAAAAAAAATTCTAATTTCAAGAGAGCGACGTAATGTTGTTGGTTTGAGCTTTGTTAATCGTTTTCTTCTCTTCGCCTACTTTCTCACTTATTTTTTCCCATTTGCATTGAAGAGTTTTGTCGTTGTGAGCACGCAACCAGTTCAAGCGACAAGCACATCATATTACTTTTTCCCCTTGTCTCTTTTCCCTTTCTCCTTGTTGTGCTCCCTTAATATTGTGTCGTGTCAATGTCGTCAAAGAAGGAAAAATGGAAAGAAAAGGTGGTAGACTCTTTTTTCGTTTTTTTTTCCTTTTGTGATGTAGGCGGAATACGAAAAGGTGGAAATTGGAGGGAAGAAACGCGAACTGGGACCATTTAAAATGGAAAAAAGAAGATGAAAAAAATTTCCATTTCCAGAGTTGAGTTCTTCGAAAAGAAAATTGTAGTTCTAAGGAAGAGGAAGGAAAAGGGTTGGAAGAGTGAAAAAGGCTTAAAAACTTGAAATCCGCTTTATTCACCTGAACTCCCTGAGCCAGCTCAGCTTAAATTATTCCAGAGAAATGGTTGCGTTCTCTCTCTCTCTTCGAGAGAGAAAAAATGAGCAAGAGCAGCGAGAGCACTGCTTTTCCTCCCTGTATCGCTCCTCATTTTCCATTTCCACAGAACCTCCACCAAAGCCTAAGAAGTAGGAGAGAAAGGAAGGAAATAACAAGTGAGACCCGAAAGAAGCTCCAACAAAAAACTTTTTTTGTACGAGAAATTGAAAGTGAGTCAGGACTTGAGCGACAACCGACAACTAATTTCATATACATTTCATCATTATAAAGATATTCTATCTTCTTACTCTCGTTCTTCTGGTTCCCATCACAATTCCATGTTTCACAATGCGGATGGGGTTGTGGAATAAGAATAGCAGTGGAAATAGGATGACAGTCACTCATTCGTTATACTTTTCAGTGAAATGAGGATAAGGGAAAAGCAGGGGAAAATGCAGATCAACTTCATCTATTCATTCTTCAACTTTTTTTCTCATTTTCCTTTTTTTGCTCCTCTAAGAAAATAATAGGAAAAGTGCGACGAATTGAGCACAAGCATGGCTCACATTTTGCAGTCTCTCACGTGAAAATGCAAATCATTGGGTTACGATGCAAAATCGGAGTTTTCCCTTATCTATTTATTTCACATCAAAATTTCAATGTAAGAGGCTTACAGCATTAATTCCGTCTTAATTTAATTTCCATAAAAGTTAATTTTCAAATTTCATACTAAAATTATTTTCAAAATTCTACTGGGATTTCTCACTCCACCGTGCTCATCATCTCATTGCAGAGATTGACTTTCTCCTTATCAACTACTAAATACTATAGACTATTCTTGTCAGATATACACATAGATATTGTCTAAATCTGATAACCTTTCATCAGCATTATATTAGCTATCTGCATACTCCTCCCTCTCAAAAAATAATTACTAGTTGATAACAAAGAGAAAGACGCCGGAAGTCTGCATTCGACATTCTATTTGTGTCGATTTAATTAACAGTTGCATGTTAGTTGGCTAATTATTACCGTTTCTTTTTCGAGGAAAGCAGGGGAAAAATCACTGGCAATTAGCGTTGTCTCTCAGCAGACTCTCCTCGTTCATCTCTTGCTAAAGCCAAAGCTTGTTAAATACAAGTCAACGGGAGAACAGTAAGCCACAACAAACAATATCATTTACCTTTGAAGAAGTAAAAATAGTTAGTTCTCAGTGTAATTGCACGGATTTCCTCCTTACAGAAAAAAGTTGAGTTTAGAGAGGAGATGTTTTGGTTGAACAGAAATGGTTTTGGCAACCTGTGGAGGGAGAATGACGACTACTCCACGAATACTTTTTTTTCCTCTACGCTTTTCCGTCTCGTATTTAATAGGGCTGTATACCATGCCTAATGGCAAATTGACTTTGGAACAGAAGTCATTTTCTCGGGGTGAAAAGAGGAAATACTCCCAAGTCGAATGGGTGCTTGTTTCTCTACATTTTTCTGGATGGTGATGATTTGGTGGTCGTTCTCCTCGTGCCTAATGACGGCCATTGTGTGTCATGCAAGCAATTAGGAATTCCACATCATTACTGTCCCCTTACTCGTCGTAAAAACTCTGTTGGAGTTACGACTATCTTCCTTTGAACACAAGTTGCGGGGGAGAGTGGGACAATGAGGAAGGAGAATGATGAGAACTGTTTCTGATTTTCAATGTGTAAAGTTTACTCCGGATTTTCCCCAATGCCTCTTCTGACAGCAATTACAGGGATTTTTTTTCCTGCACCACTGCGCGCTAAATGAATTGGTGACCATTGTCATTTGTTGTCCAAGCCAACTTGAACTTGTGCTTTGTTCGGACTAATGAAGTAAAAGTCGCTCTAGTCAATTAGAATTACCATCTCCATCTTCCATGGAGAGAGAGCCACCTTTTTATGGAAGAGACAAAGCGAATGACGTGTCTTCGCTGCTTCTTTTGTCCAGTAGAAATTTTGAGACTTGTATTGCTAATTTGTTTTTGGAATGAATTCACCTTGAATATTTCCGACGATTTTTTGTCAATAGCTGGCGGACCAAGTTTTGAGCAAATATTTGAGAAGGTTTACATAGCATAAAATTGTTGAAGTTGGCGGGAAACCGAAATAATGAAGTGTCAGTTATTGTCATCTTGATGGTGACTGGAAGGAAATGCCTTTTCGGGCTTACATCAAAATCCTATTTAGACGTCTACTCCAACGAGTGGAGAAAGGGGTGGATAGGGAAAAGCAACTCTTCTACAACAATACTGCATCCAATCATTGTAATTTGAAAGAACTTTTCAATAATATTTCTCAAAAGATGCTTTGATTCCCCCATTGTGGAATGAGAGAGTGAGGCGAAACTATAGTCTCGTAAGTGGATGTTGTTGGTGTTTTTGTACAACATTATTTTGTTGAAAACAACCATGAATAGGAAATTGAGTTGAAAGACACTAAAAGAGACAGGTATTCAATCAGAAAGGCATTGTCCAGGAAAATTGTTTTGTCACTCTTGCTCTCTTTTATGTTTAATTTCTCACTGAAAAATAAGCAAGCTACATTTTTCCCTTAATATTTCCCATTATGCAGGCGGAAATATGTAAGGCGCACATCAAAAGCAGTATCAGAGTGCACTAGTGCAAATTCACACAGGCCGTTCTAAAATGTCTCATCAATGCTGCTACTATGACAATGGAATGTAAAGAAATGAGCAATTTGTAATGAGTTGTCCGAATTGCATTTTGTGCTGTCTTCATACAAGCTGCTTTGAAAAATAGAGGGTTTGGCCTCATTTTGCAAAACAAAATTAAAAGTGCAACTCAAAGGGAAGTAAAAAATCAACTTTGTCGCAAGTACATTGCAAGCGATACAAGCATGCCTGCCATCATCACGAATCATTGAAACCGTGTCAGTGTAGTTTAAAGTGTATGTCCCTTTTCTATGGTACATGGTACCTCCGGGTGCCTGTGGAGCCAAGCTATGGTAGTTAAATAAACTTTTATGTTCACAAATTGTAGTAAAATTTGAATTTTTAAGACCCTCAAGAAATAATATTTATGTATTTTCCTATGTGTACCAAATAATGAAAAGTGGTATAGTAGTCTCTTACATTGTTTTCATGCAATATGATTTTTAAATTTAAAGTGCCTCATTGACGTTATTGTATACGCTGTAAAATGCAGTTCGCACAAAAGTTGGAAAGCAGTGTATTGCAAGTGCTAAATTTTTAATTTGCTGTTAGAAGTATGCAATACCTTGAATTTCTTATCAGCTCAATTGCTTACTCTTGTCATAATTACCATAATTAGCAATACAAATTGCTATGTTAAATAACTTCAATATCTCCAGTCAGAATAACAGTATAACGTGAATGTATGCACTGTAGGTAATTACCTAAATGGCTTATCACAATTTCACGGTATAAAATTTTAGCATAGCCATTAAGACTAACTTGGCCTAATTTCCAATTGTGAACATTTGTTCTCAGCATAAAGCCCAAGTCGGCACATTTTTCATTATCTTTAAGGTTACAAAATTTGTGCTGCGTTTCAAAGAAATTTTGGAAGAGTCGTTTCTCTGGCATGCACTTTGTTCGGTAGTAGGGATCAGCACAGAATTTATTTACGGCCCCAGCCCCCTCTCCGAATCAACTACACTCGCTCAGAGAGAAATGTGAGGCACAAAAAATTAGTGCGCTTACCGATTTCTTTCTCGTGTCAGGCAGGACGTATTTTCACTGCTTGAAGGAAGGAAAAGGAGGACTTAATGAAAAGAAAGTGAAAAACCAAAGAAAGCAGCATTGCGAGTACTTTTTCAAGATTTTGATTAATTGTAGGAGAGGAAAGAAAAAGAAAAAAGTCGATATATGCTTAGTGACTAATCACAGGTCATTTATTACCATCAACAAAGACACAGAGAGAAAGAGAGAAAAAAACACAAAATGAAATGAAAATAAAGGAGACAAGTTGCTTGTAAGCTGCATTGCACAATATTGCAAGGCTCACATACGGCCTGAATTAATGTGGCATTCACTTCCCTTATTTTTGCCGTAAAAACCAATTCACCTTTTTTCTCTCTCATTCATTTTCCCACCATTCTCCCTTCATCTTCATTGGGAATCCAATGAAATTTCTTTTTAATCTCTTTTTCAATAGGATTGCATCTCATCGTTTCTTTCTATTTCTTTCCCGGAGAGGATGACTACTCTCTCTCTCTCTCTCTCTCTCTCTCTCTCTCTCTCTCTCTCCCTTTTTTCTTACATTGAAGAAACAGTGTAACAACGATTCATACGGGAGCACTGCAGCAGCAATGTGTCTGGATTCCGAGGGAATTAAATACGTGATTTTTTTCTTTATTTAAGCTTTTTTCACAATTCATTAATTTTCTTTAATCACTATCATCATCGTGTGAGGAGTAGTGGTCCAAATACAACCAATATTATCCCGTTTCCTTATTTCCGAAACGGGCTCTGGCAGCAGGGTATATGTATATACGTATGATGGCCTCCTTTGGCCTGTCTTCTAGCAGCCAAGTAATAATTAAGATAGAGCTCAACTCATCATCCCTCTTACGTTCCCTGAAAAAAAATATCATTTTTCTTCGTACATGAATAACTGGATGGATAAAGTGACAAGCTCAAAGTAACCATATAATCTCTCCATTTTAGGATTTATTCACTAACGCTTGTCAATCGCAACAGAAGGGGCAATCAATCTTGCGCGAAATATTTCCACAAATCTTTAGCAAAGACAATTAGACTTTTGCTCCTAAACTATAATATTAATATGCTTGCTACTTCAATAGAATACACATATTGCATGATTCAAAGTTCCCCGAAAAAATAATGAGCAGATGGAGTGGCGCTTGAGTATTTCTAGACATTATTGTGCATTTACATTTAATCATTCTATATTAACTTCCGTTCCAGAACGTGCTTTAATTACTGATTAAAATCAAGCTTTGATTTTCTCAGTGAACTTGTGCCTTTGCCCGACCAGCTCTGTATTTTCTTTAGAAATTCTTTGGGACGGCTCGCAGGAGCGTGTAAGAAAAGGACGTACGGCTTTTGTCTCTCTGGCCACTTTGTTATCACCATGATCATCATTGCCACTGTCCTTGCGTCGTGGGCTTCTCCAAAGTTTCCAGTAGTTAGTGCACTTGCCACTGTTGAGCATCTGATGATGAGGCTGATAATATCCAGCGATAGACGAAGGGAGAAAAGAGGGGCTGGGGAGTAGTAAAAACAGGGCTCATATTGTTATTATTATTACGCCTTAGTTTACTTCTTCCTCCGACGAAGAAGAGGAGAGAAAAAAAATAAACGAAAAGGGACAATTTCATGGTGAAGGAGGACCATGACGTCGGAACTAACGAGGAATGAAGCATTTTATGTTTTGTCGCAACTTTAGTACGTACTCAGGCAATGCATATGGGCTCAATTTAGTGTGAGATATGAGAATGAAGAAACGATGGATCCTTTTATGGGATTCTTTTCTCCTTTCGAAAAACGTTACGATAAGGAGCAAAAAATTACATGTTTGGAAGCCAACCCGAGATCTTCACAGAGTGCCGTTGGTGGTGGCAAAAAAGGAGTACGACTCTGTGTGAGTTCACTAAAAAGTCAAGAATAAAAATTAAAATGGATTTTAAGTAAGCTGTAGAAAAAGAAGAGTTTTTTTCTCGAGGTTCATGGCGATTAAGAGTCTTAGTTAATGAACGTGCTTTTATTACTCGAAGCTTATAATTCACTGCTTAAGTGAGATGAAGGTCTTCAGAAAAGGGTTTGACTTCACCATATAATCGTTTTCTTGTATAAGGACAAATTCTAAGCCAGAGCACTGACTGTACCATCTTTTCACAATTTTTCTACAACAACGTCAATTTCAACGTTCAGAAGAAATCATGTGTGGTTTTAAACGATAGGATTCTTTCCACGAAACTGTACATTGGAATTTTAAAAGGAAGGATAGTAAAAAGTAAGAGTCTAGGAGCACAACAGATTTTACAGTGTGGCTTAAATACTTCAAAAAAGGGGGCTAAAATTTCAGCGCTTTTTATGGTTTGAAAAGTAATTGAGAGGAAACGCCCGTTGTTTTTAACCCTTTTTGTGAAGTAGCACACGTCTTTCTGATCACCGTGTGTTGAAGCTGTGAACGTCAGTTGACGTTTCGATATCCTCTAAGAATGCGTACACGAATGGTCTGTCTGTCCGTTTGTGGCCTATTATTGGTTGGCCATACATAAGTGAAACCCATGATTTTTTTTTGCGTCTGTGGGTTAATATGAAATGACAAATTTATTAATATTTTACCATCACGTCAAGATTACTTTATATTGCTAATTGCATTCTCAATTGCAGCGTAAGTTGGCGCCAACACAGCGTTGCAACATTTATAGCAAGGTTTTATATCATCCTCTTCGAGGTTCGTTCCCGAAGCACATTCCATTTGAAGAGACCTGCTTTGAGAAAACACCAACGGGAGTCGTTCGACGAGAAAGCGCTACTTTTTAAGCCCTGTGTGCAAGAAAACAAGAGAAATTACCTTTTAATTGTTGTTTCCACGTTGGTGCGCATCTGTAAAAGGACAAAGCTGCAGACGACATGACATGTTGCCTCCAATTTGGTCGGTATATTCATCCAGGGCTAATGTGTCAGTCAGTGGCTCATGGCACATTGTTCTCCAGTCCTGATCATTTCGGATGGCCGGCAGAGAGAAGACTTGGATGGGATCGAGAGTGCATCTTTTCCCTTAAAAATCCCCCAATACGTAATGTTTGAAAGGGCGCAAAAGAAAACTTTTTATTTCGCCTTTATGATTCCATTTTATGTAAATTAGGGTGAAAAGGATGCCTGCCTGGTTTAAAATATTCCGCTGTAAAAAAGACCCAGCGGACCATCCAGGTCGTACCGAGTTTAAATAAATTTTGTCTAAATTTGGTTATACCGCTCTTACATTTGGCCCATGAATGTGGTGTGGCATTTTTGTCTTCACTTGCGCTTAGCCCATCATCGTAAACATTATATTCCTTTCTTCCCTTTTTTTATTTTTCTGTGCCAGCTTTTATTTTTCTCAGAGGATGCGATTTTATTACTTTGTTCTTCCAAGAGCCCTTTTTTAATAGTTTCAATTTACGTTGAGAAAATATGAATGATAATGAGTAAAGTTCCCTATTCTCCCTTCAATGAGCTCATAATGTTGGACCAATACCGTGGCACTCCTTTTTCAGATGGATTATTATGACATCCACACCACCACCACCCACCCTCACGCAAATATACTTATGAGCGTGAGATAATGAAAGGGCAAAAGTCGTCGTGGCTTTTTTCTTATCTTAAATTTGATAAGTGTGGTATTTATCTCTCCCATGGTGTCCTTTGAGCAGTTTCCCCAAAAGTGGAAATGGGAAATTATCCATATTTTTTGCTTCTTTTTGGTTCCTTCGACCAGAAAGAGTATTTTAGGGCTTCCGGTTTAGCCTCTTAACATAAAAAATAAATTGAAAAAATACGTAATCCAGAGCCTTGCCTCATTATGTAAAAAAAACGGAAAAAATTAAAGTCGTATAAGCTCTTACTGAGAAAAATAAAGTTTTATGCTTCCTGTGATCCTAAGAGGATTTCGCACCTCCGCTCAGACTCTACTTAAGTATTTAATTAGGAGAGCCAGCAAACTCGTAAGTCTCACATTGACTCAAGTAGTTAGTAATCCCCTCATTACAAGACCAGGGAACTCCGGCTGAATGAGAAATTCACGGAATGAATCTATGATAAAATGAAATTAAATTTGTGCTACTTTGATAATGATTTCGACAATGGCCTAATTTACAATGCATGCACTGTTTTCTTCATTGTTTGACAGAAATAATTGCTTTGTAAGAACAAAAACGTTTTGCTTGCCCAAGTACCATTTTTCATTTTTGTGCGGTTCCATTGTTCAAAATATTTTTTCGAGGTTGTGTTTACATATCCAATTAGAGAAGGGGCTGGGTGGAAAGTTGAAAAGGCTGTGTGTGCGGCTGCCCTTCAAACTAACTTAAGTAATCGGATTCCCTAGTAGCCCTAGCCCTCGATCATACCCCACTTGGGATATATTCACCAAAAAAAATTTTGAGAGAAAAAATGCGTGATTTCATGCATGAATTGAAACGAATTCCTTGTCTTATTTTCCTCCTTGTCAAATGTGTCTTAGGGATTTGGTTCATTGGTTTTTTATGTTTTTCTTGTAAAAAAAGGTAAGGGTCCGTCCTTCTCACGTCACCGTCACCATTATCATATCATCATTATCATCATCGGCAAATCTATATCCCATAGGACTCTTTTTTCAGACAGAAAGTGACAAAAAGTCAGTCACTGTTTTTTCTGAGGGTGGTTGCTTCTCTTAAGAAGAACATGATGTGGTGGTGCTGGGATAGACTTTCATTCTTTCAGGAACAAAAAACGTTTACTGTGAATGGAGTGTCTGAAATGATGAAGGCAACATAATATTATATAAGCACAGATGTCTGAGCCGTGTGTGAGGATTCTTGTTATCTCTCAAGAGGCTCTTAAAAAGCTTTTACTTAACGTATTTCCCAATTCTCGATAATTTTTGGCTTTAGAATTGACAAAAGCATATCCAAAAAATTGTGTGGGCTATGCCTACCAAAAACCATATCGAAAGAATCGTCTGGATAATGTAAATAGAGCACAAAATACTGCATGGTAATAATTACATTAGATATATCCCCATGAAAACAAAATAGGTACATAATATCACATCTTCAACGGCTTTAAATCGCAAGGGCTGTATTTTGTATACTGTATTCTGTGTGAAATAAAAAAGGGGTTGATATTCGGTTCATTTTGTCGACCCATTATTGTTGATGCTTCCAAGAGAAAATGGTTTTCGGTTTCGAGTTTCGGTGGAAAAATTCAGATTTTATGTTTTGTTTATTTTTATTATTATTGCGCATACATGACTCCCTCTTTCTGGGGTAAAAGAAAATGACAGTAAATAAATATATATGAAAGGAGAGAAGGTCCGAAATTGAGTGAAGAATCACTCCAGTTGATTGATTTATGCGGAGAAGGACCTCTCCATCAAGCTTAGGACACACTTGAAAGCAATATGACTCAACGTCGAGAATTAGTCAGTAGAAATGTGGCTTTCTCGCAGGCATCGAGCATTATTGAAACTAGAAAAATTACATTTGTAAAGAAAATACATAGCAAGTACATACTCCTGCCGTACTACATACATCCACCAAAACTTTGAAATTTAACTTTGAATTTTGAGACAAGCGTTCACCTGGTAGAGGCATTTTACAAATAAATATATCATTTTCAATAGATTTACCTCACCGGCTGGTCTCATAAAATAAGCCCAAATATGCGCACAGTCTTGAAATTGAAGCACGCACTATAAATTTTGAAATGCAAGGCACTATGGCTTAAGGATAAATTTTATATTAGGAAAGACATTTGTGTGAATCCAGTAAGACTTTGGATTTACACCGTCCAAAACGATATATGTAGTCTAACAAACACATGCGTTTGGTCGCCAGTTGAGCAAAGAATTTGATCATAAAATCATCTTCGACAAGTTGCCTCGCAATAGGTTAATTTTTTACATCAACTTCCTCTGGAATTCCTTTTTGTACAAAATCAAGCTTAATTCAGCTTAAGTGCTCTTACATTATAAGACTAACCC
This sequence comes from Seira sanloemensis, assembly GCA_027743915.1. Taxonomy (NCBI): domain Eukaryota; kingdom Metazoa; phylum Arthropoda; class Collembola; order Entomobryomorpha; family Entomobryidae; genus Seira; species Seira sanloemensis. Next base: position 15,208 of record JAHZMY010002537.1, on the reverse strand, counting down.
TTGGTGAAATTATTTACCAAGAGGGGGAACTGATCAATAGAAATGCAGAAACTCAATTTTAATTTTTCCACCAACTAAAACATACTCCTACTTTCTCCCTTTTCTTCTCCCCCACAAAAACCAACTTGACTTCATCGCACCAACAATTTTTTTTACTTGAATCATACGATTTTAAAATCGGGAAAAACGGGTGATATGTAGTAAACTCACGCAAAACGAGTAAAACGCTTTCATCGTCTCCTCTCCTTTCTTTTTCCCTTATCATCATAGTTATTTCGTTTATGGAATCGTATCATAATATCCTTTCACTTTTTATATGCCATGCACACATGTCTACTCGCAGTATGTATTTTTTTCCTTTCATCATTCCACCACTCACCTCAAACGCATCCAGCGAAACCAAATCCTTTAACATTGTATTTTAGATCACCATTCAAAATGGATGAATGGATCCGTAAGTGTGCACACAGGCCTTCTCATATACCAGTTTTTTTAGAGAGAGAGAGAGAGAGATCTTTTTTTGATCAAGTTTTATTGTTTGTTTTCCGTGTGCGTTCATTCAATGGCTTCACGAGAAAGCTGTGTGTCTGTCTTTTCCCCGTATTTCTCCCGCGGTGCTTCTCTCCACTGCGTTAGCTCTGGCATGTGAAAGTTTTAATATTATTATTGCTCTCCCCAAAAAACAAGGAACTAGAGAATGATGACTAGAGAAAAACTTGACTTTACTTACATGACATGGAAAAAATGTAGAAAAAAAATACATACATAAGTACTTAATACGTGATATCTATGGCGTAGGAGGGTACTACGGATGGTGGTGCTTTACATGTGTTTTTATACTTGGACTTTTTTTGAGAAAAAGAGAAAGAAAGACTGCCTTTCCGTCCATCTGATGATGAGGCAACCCCTTCCGCATGAGCTGACTTTGCCTTCATTGAAAATAACATAAGGACAAGACAACGATGAACAAGACAAGGAAAAAAATTCTCTTTCGGTTCAGTTGGCAAAAACCCGTTTGTTGTTTTTTCCCTCCTCTTCACTTTCCACTGAAGCCTCAATGTCCCTTTTCATCTTAAAAACCAAAGCTGACAGTCATGTAGTAGTATTATTATTATTGTTGTTGTTTTTGAAGTCAACTTGGGCATTTTTCTCATAATTCCCTAATTTTTTCCTCTTCCTCAAGTTTCGTCTTTGGAACCACACAAGCCCTGGAAGCATTCAAGAGGTCGCTCATTTCACCAGTGTGTACCTCTCCCTCAGTTCTACGCAATAGTTTTTCAATTGCTATTCCGAAGACGTCAGAGATTCGCCCACCTCAAAGAAATTTTATTAATTTTCTCCGTTATTTTTGTTCATCTCTAATCTTTTGAAAAAAAAATCCGACTTGTCATAATATCATGATTTGCGTAGGTTAAGGAATGAACAGAGTTTGTAGACAGATGTACTCCCAGCAATTTATCGTACTACGACTGCAGTTTTTTCTGCGTGGAAAAAGTCAGTCGCCTTCCACAACTCCAACTCTTGAAAAGTGTGGTGGTTATTGGCCTCTGAATCACATTTATGATTCCGTGCTTCTGCTGCAACTTCCAGAAATACTGGCCTGCGTCAAAATCTATTGTTCGTGAAGATTGTACACGTTAAATATTTGTCTTGTGTGAGGGAGAGAACGCTGCTTGCTTTTGCCAGCTGCATTTTTTTTGTACAGTCGACGAAAATGATCGCCCCTATGAATTGCACACACACAGACAGACACTGGATGATTCGGTGGAAACGCACAGATAATACTTATAATATTGAACTTTTTTTAAAAGGCAAACTTATTGTCATTCCAAGAGACGAAAAAAATACGAAGCAAATGAAATATGTGTTTTCAACTCAAAAATTATAGTGGCATTATGATACAAGTCTTTTTTTCCAACCCCCTTCTCCTCACTCACTCCTACTTCTGCGACCACAACAAAAAAATGTCTACCAATTCATCACATCCACATATTTTTGCACAGCGTGTGACTATCCGGCTCATAAAGAACGGAACGACTGAAACTGAACTCATCTGAAAAGCTGGGGCTCTCGTGAAAGAAAGGAAGACGCGGCGAAGAAGAAGGAAGCTGCTGGAGCGATATTATTACATTTTTTAAAAAGAAATATATATGGAGATGATGAGTTGCTGCATGAAATGATGATGATCCAAAATAATATTTCCTCTCCCTCTTTACTCCTCTTGAACCGTTTGCTCCTTCTTGGCCATTCCTTTGATTTCACGCTTTGTTCCTTCAATTATCATCTCATTGTCAGTGGAACCAGGAACCCGAATAAAAACAGAAGTTGGTGGAGAACACTCCTCATAAACTTGGCAGCAGGGAATACGAAGAAAACACAAAGGAAATGTAATGGATTGACGAAGGCGAGAAGATGTTATGCTGGATTGGGAATAGAGTAAACCATGATTACTTAAGAAACAATGAATGGACGGAAACAGTTCATCTCCCCAGTTTACGGGAAAATGCCTTGGCTCTCTGCTGGATCTGAAACATCAAAGTATGCACACACTTGGGTCCGCATGTCGCATAGTAACTTCTTTCGGCAATTATTGAATTCCTTTCCCATTGTCTAAACCGATGCTGAGCTCGGTATTTTTAAAATAAAAGTCTTTCATTAGCCATATCCTTCACTAATAATTAAAAGGATGAAATTTGAACTTGATGCCAAATTTGTAAAATTATTTTTAGAATGTAAATATGGAAGCATTGAAAAGTTTGGAGTTTTGCTTGAAAGGTGATCCTGGTAATTACAAATTACATTAAATGAAGCACATAAATACAAGTCTAAATTTGGTTTCGAGAAATTCAAAAGAAATCCCAACCCTCGTCGAATGGGTGGAATGACTTTATGTAATCGTTGTGATCACATGCTACTTGTAATAGTAGTGGTTGCGGCAACGTAAAACTGAATGATGAGATTTAGAGTTGCTCATTTGACCTCGTCTTGACTTTTGTGATCTTTGCCGATGCATGGTAGTTGCTTATTAAAATTGACGCAGGACACAAGAACTCATTGAAAGCTGTATCTGGTAATTTATAAGATGTAATCATGGACTATGGACGATAAACAGAGGCTGTATTTATCTTTAATTTTTCATGTTGATTTGGCCAATTACGAGCAAATCTACGAAAGTACATCTGCACCGAGCTCAGTACATAGCTTCAGTCGAAATCCGTTTTAAAATCTTTCAGTCACTCCTCACACAGCATTCACGACAGAAAGCTGACATCAAAATTCCGAACATTTCCAAAGAATTGAAGATGGCAAAAATTATTTACATTATTGGAATCGCAGCGTTTTCAGTGCTTCTTTTAGGGTGTGCAAACGTGGCTTCTGGAGCCCCGCTTCTTCTAGGAAATCAAATGTCTGCATTGTCCGTCATTCCACGGACCGAGGAACAAGCCAGAGCGCTATTGGATTTCCTTAAGGACAATCCTCAGGTTTGCCTTCCCAAACTGTTGATTTTTCAAATCATGCTAATTAAGCCTAGACTTGCTCTCATTTCTATCTCATTCTAAAGTACGGGAGTAACTCGTCTCAAGGAATTCAAGTGAACAATGAAGAACTCATCTTGGTTCCGGCGGAGGACTTGTCAAAAGTGCAAACCGGCTTGGAGGAAATTGGACTCCGACTCGACGACTCAAACACTGCATATCAGATAACTACTGAGGACAAAAAGTGATAATTAGCTCACTTTAATTAAATTTAAATAATGCTATGTCAACGACCTATTATACTAGTTTTCTTACAAGGTTCAAATATGCTTATAGATTTTATAGTTTAGCAAATGCAAATAAGTAGTTCGTGATTCTGATACACAAAAATGTTTCTATTCAAGTCGGCCATACACTTTCTTTGATTTTATAGCAAAAGATCTGCGGTAATTTCTCATTTTTAGTGCGTTATCGAATCTAGGTAGGTAGGTAGCTGGTGTATGTATGTGTATATTTTGTGTGCCTACTTTCAGTGTATTAGATTGATTACTTAGTACCACGCTGGCGACGTTCGCCATATTACAATAGCCTATATGATGAAAACTATTTTTCACGTAATTTTTCATTCTCTAGCTAATCACGCGAAACAGAAACATTTCCAGGCTTAGCCCAGACCCAAATACGTACATTAGCAGTACAAAAATGACACACCACTGATTACGGTCCTTCTCCTGTTTATTACCGTTTCTAAATGTTTTTTTACCATTTGTCTCAAAGTAAAACACGTCTGTATACGTATAGATAAGTAAGTAAATACATTTGTGCTACATATATGTATGCATACGCCTTATAAAAAAGGTGAAATAGATTTTGGGCTTTTATAAATATATTAAATAGTGTTTTTTTTCTTGGCTTGGCTTTCCCTAATTCGGAAGGGGGCCTTATGCGGGCCATGCATTCCCCTCTATTCATACATGGTTTTGGCACATGATTATTATGCGTAATTCGATCAAGATACAGTGGCAAATCATTCCATGTCGTGACAGCTAATGTCCGCTTGTCTACTGATATAATAATACACATTAATTCTCATATCAACAACGACAAACCACGGGAAAAGTAATAAAGCAAGTGAAACTGGGAAAAATGCATGTACTTTTTTCGAAGCCTTTCTCTTTTTTTCACAATTTAGCCTCTCATGTGAAACTTTTAGGAATTGGCTAATTCGTCAGATACGTGTGCAGCATATTGCTCTATCACTTTTGGTCATGACCTGCGCTCGCCTTAAGAACCCATTAAAGGAACTCTGGGTCTTGCACATACTTTATACATATACCTATACACCATCTTGAATATTTACCTTTGTGTGATTTCCTTCTCTATTCCCGTACATATGTATGCATACATACATGTAACACGATAAAACCGTTGTGCAGTCTGGAAAATCATAGGGCCTCGACTTAAAGCAGATTTTAATTTTCACGTACACAAAAATTCTCGCAGCACTGGCAATGGCAATCCAGTGATGTGAAAGCTTTTTCTGGCACCAGGTAAGTCATGTGACTCCAGCTAGCCTAAACCTATGGGATTATTTCATTTCTTGAGATTATAACATCTTAAGCTGGACACCCCCAAAAAAGGCTGATAAAGATATTCAAAATTCTCGTGTTTAACCCTTTCTTTCGCATTAATAGTTTTTCCCTCAAATGTTTGCTTTTCCACTTTTCCTTTTTCACATACAACCTCGCGATTAGATGGGAACGCCCACTAGCCAGAAAAAATATCCTCATTTTCCCCTCTCTCTCTCTCCCACTTCTTTCCAAAATGAACTTGTAAGTTGAATGTACTTAATATAGGAGAGTCGTATTCCCGATCCCGGAGACTGACACTTATTCCTATTTTCTCTCCCGCTTAAATGAAAAGGCCGCCACGCAACTTAAATGTAGGAGTATGTCCAACCTCTCCACTCAACCAGTCTTCAATGTTAATCTTTTACCTGAAGCTGGGATGACGATGATTCATAATAAATTAAATTGACTTTACCAAATGAGTCATTTTGGAGTCAAAGCGGAAGAGAAGGAAATGCCTCGGGATCACAATTTTTCCCGGTGCTTTTGAGATAAAAATAAAAGTTCCTTGTTAACTCATTAAAGTCAGGTTATGGCTACAAACAAAATGATGGAAAAATATGCTCCGTTTGCCGGCCAAAGTATTGCCATATCAAGTATGATCCAGTACTTATCGTCTTCATCCGATAAGATAAATATACTCTGATACATATTTGTAAGTTTACACGAGATATTTTTCCAGTCTGCAATGTCATTGGCACTCACTTGATAAACAATTAAAGCTTGAGTGGGGTAGACTTCCACGCATGCATGTATTTGGATAAGATAGAGTAATAAATGCACACACGGAAGTTAATAAAGAATGCAAATAGATTGTATGTGACACAACACTTTGCCACATAAATATTGTGGAGTTCAAAGTAACTTGCAAAGTAAATACGTTTTCTCGGTTCATGAATCTGTACCGTGTACAGGATTTCAGTTAGTCTACGAATACAAAAAGGAACCTTTTAGAGCAAAGATAAATAAATATGATAAGGATAACACACTTAATCAAAACTTCAGAAGTGAATTTCATGTTTACAGTCTGGCTTTTTTCTGAGCTCAGTTTGAATGACACAATCTCGTGGGAACGACAAAGACATTGTTCGCTATTTTGCTGAGTGAAGGTAGAAAATTTTGGAGAAAAATATTGAATAGACTCACTTCTAGCTCAAGCTCCTCACATTTTAACTCAACAAGTTTATTTTTATTTATTCAAAAGAAAACTTCCTTTTTTCCACAAGATGGACTTTTCTGGAAGTCGAGATGATTCAGATATATCTATTGACGAAAACTCCCATCAAGGAATTCAGCTTCTTTGGACCAAAGTCAATGAACTAACCGAAGAGATCAAGCAATCCAAAGAACTCTACGATAAGATCATAAAGGTACTTAACCTGCAGCTTTATAAATAATTTAAAAGAATTTAGCCAGTGCTTTTATGATGAAGACAATTTTTAAAAAACCATTGATTTGTAGGATAACCGACGCCTAAGTAACGACAACCAACGTCTTCGCAATGAAAACGAGAGTCTTCACCGAGAAATTGAGAGACTTCGGAAGCCGCTCAAATCGGACTGCTGCTGCATACATTTGTTCCGCTGCTTCTTTGGCAGTAATCGACGCGCGGCGGAGGACGCCGTGGAAGAAGCATACCATCCGTCGATGGTGAGGACAGAATGACGCTACATTTTGGCCATGCTGGAGGCCTACGCTATCTAATCCAAAATAGTAATTATTTAAGCAATTCTACTAGAGTGAATATATGTAATAACGTGTATGTGAAACAATCAATCCATTTTAAAGAATAACTTTTTGTATTTTGTAAATAGCATAAACTAAGATGAAATTTGCCTTGTTTCATTATTACTGGCACGCCAGAAATAGTAGTGATTTCCAACGGCGACTTGAACATTCTTTCAGCCTTTTTTATTTGTAAATCGTAATCTTCTGCTGGTAAATTTTTAATGCCCTTTTCGCTGTTACAAGGGCATCATAAAAATTACACATGCGACATTAAATCAGAAGTTATTATGCACATTCCGCCAGTAGTTAAAATTCAAATTCTCAATCTGTGTTTTGGAAACGAGGACGCATCGTAGTAACTGATTAGACTCAAGTTGCACAATAAAAGGGAAAGTTTTACAAACTTTGAGTAATAAATTTCCCTATTTTCCCTGCGCATATGATCATCTATCTATCCTCCCGTAATTTCCCAAATGGGACAGGTGAAACTGTCAAGAGTACCATTTTTCCGAATGACTTGTTGTACTCATTTATTTTCAAGTTCAGTGCTCCTTCCCTTTCCTCTGGACTTGCATGAACGGAATTAAGCTCATCCCGAAACTTTTCCAAAGCTTCCAGACTCCAGACTCCGACTCTAGTTTTGAACTCTCGTTTACCCCTTTCGCTTTCTTCCCACTCAAATTTTTTATCTTATCCATCCATCCGTCCATCTGATATAATCAGGATTGCAATAATAATAGTAATAATAATATATAATGTCTAGAGACTCAACCAGAGCGAAACTGGCTGAGCCTGATAAAATTCTCCTTTCATTCGTAAGTCTTAGGTGGCTAAATACTAGAGTGTTTGGAGGAGAGAGATAGAACTTTAGCTAAATCAGACGAGACGGACGGAGTCAGTTGTAATATATTATTGCCTCTTCCCCCAAGGATTCCACTGCAACATATTTAGAATGAAACATTAACTCGGAGGGAATGACAATAATGTTCCATATGCCACTATAAAACTAACTATGTAGCATGCGTTTTACTTCATTCGAAACTATGGTAAACCCCCATTTTACAGAGTATCTCAAATCTGCTCTAGTTTTGTGGCAGTTGACTTCTAATTACACCTAGCCTCAACAAAAGATTTTTAGTAAATATCAGGTATCTTCAGCATACAATTTGAGCATTATGACTTAAATAAGTACTTTGTTCATAAAATAAACTTTCCACGTTAATTCTAAATGTACGACTTAATTCATATATTTTTTTGAAAAATCATTTGAGGCCTCACGAATTGTAGATGAAAGTAAGCCTTTCATTTTTACGGCTTACATATAAACTAAAGTCCAAAATCAGTGCCTTTATTTAAACCATTTGAGGTATCTATTTGTATCTTCACAAAGAGCAATTGCGTCACAGTGCATTGTAAATATAGCCTTTGAGATTTCTGGTAAGCCAGACCCCAAATCGTTTATACATAAGAAGACAGAGATTCTTTGCATTATGTCACCAACTTCGGGGCGTTGAGATGTACATGTGCAGGCTGTAGGGCTTAAAGCCAAGCAAATTTAGCTTGAGGTTTGTATTGTTGTTGTATTCATATTGTACCGAGTTCTGAGCAGTTGCCCAATTCGATTTCCAGAGGCAGGTGGGAGTGGAAGAACCTCAAAAACCACACTTCGCCATATTACCACAAATTTATTTATTTCCTTTTTTATTTTTAGCACGTGCCTTTATCTTAATTGACCTCAAAGAAGAAGCTAGTTACCTCTGCTTTTTATGAGAGCAGGAAGAGGTAGTTTTACAGGTTCAAAGGCACACACACACACAAAATCCACTCTGCACTCGGAATGAGAGTGAGTTTAGGTAAACTGGATTCTGAGGGTCTGCCTGCTTTTATGACTACCACCTCCGCAAAACGACGGTCGTGACCATCGAGCAGAAACCTACACGTTTCCTCTTAAATAATTGATGAGAACGGGTTAAAGTTATCTTTAGCCGTGTTCCTTGAATCGGAGGCCGACACGCGGCTTCTCCTGCTTCTCTACCTGTTCTACTTTCTACGGAGAAAGTCTTTGGACGAATCGGAGTAAAATCTAATAATATCTGTTATGTCGCTGATCTCTCTAACAAATTTTATTCTTTCTCTCTGGCCCATCTAAAGTCAATTGATAATGATGAGTTGGCTCAGTAAAAGTGGAAGCTTTTATCCCAATAAAACGAGACTTTAAAGCTCCTCCGTAGGTTCTAAACATTTTTATTATTATCTACCGAAGGAGTACAGACTGCCGACTCTACATGGGAATGGTGAGGTGAATGAGCCTTCCTCGAAATCAAGAAGTGGCAACAAAGTTTTATTTTTATTTCTCTTCGTTTGGCTTCTGCTGCGTTTGTCCCTCTCCAAAAGAATTGAAAAGTGGCTAAATGATGACGATGATGAGATGGTATAAAGTAAAAATCAAACAAGAGTTTGGGCATGAGCTGAACAGGCATTGCGAGAAGACTATTACATTAAAGAGGGATACCACTTTCGCTTTCCTTACAATTTTCCGCCGTCAAAACCAATCAGAGCTGTACCCACTTCCCCTCTTTAAATACTCCACTTTCTGGTCAGTTTCACTTTGACAAAAATCAATCTAAAGAAAAAAAGGGGTAAAAGACTAAATGCTTCGTTCGCCTCGTTCAGTTTTAACTAAAAGCTTCCGCATTCTCGTCTCCCCTGCACTTTACTCCTCCATCGCAAATTGAAACAAGTAAAGCTAATAAAAGTTAACTGAGAGAGAAAAAGGTGTAAAATAAAAGAAAATAATTTAACTTCATGTGTACAATCCTTTTGATTCCTCCAACACTCCAACAAGAGTCGTCAATCGAATCGTCGATGGTAAAAATGTATTTGTAAGTAAGTAGGAACAGTTTCTTGAGTTCAGTGGCATCCTCCTTGTAATCCAAGTCAGAGCGAGGAATGATCAGAATGACGATTATAAAAAGTGAAAAGTCCTCCAATGCTTTTACTACCCGCCTCAATTTTTAACGAGAAGTTAGTAAGTAAAGCAAGAAGGGGAACTATAATGTCGGAGTGAAGTGGCAATATTTCGTAAACATTGCCAAATGCCAGGATATTGTGTGCACCTTACTTACTGATGTATGTATGCTCAAAGGATGGAGCTAAACGCCAAAACATTTCCGGGACGAGGGACTCCAAAGAAAAGTCCGTATTTAGACTTGGCTGCGTCTTTTTACCCTTTTCCTCCTACTGCGAAACACTAAATATTATTAGTAAAGATTATCCTCCCAGCAAGAAGCGCACCGACTCCCAGGATCAAGACAAGCCTCCGTACTTTACTCAAATGTGCACGCGGATATTTTACCCTCAAAAAACTTTGTTGAAAAATGTTTGGTGTAAAATCTAAAAGTTGTATCTATAAAAATATTCATGACTTTACTCTGTAAGTCTGCAACTGCACAACATACAGAGAAAATTTGCCATTGTTAATTTAATGTGGAGCATATACGTCGTTTTGTGTTGATTAAAGGAAATTAACTGAATATTAAATGTAGTGAGAAGTCCAATGATTAATTGACTGATTCTTGGACCATTGTGCGAATTTCAGTCTAATCTTGAAGAACATTGTTGAAGGAAATTTTCAGTCTAATTTGATTTCGAACATTTAAATCACATAAATTAATTGCCCTTAACATTCCAACTTGTAATTTCCGCACCCCGTAACTGTGACCAACAGTTACATAAGGCATTACCCATTCTTCAAAAAATACACACTTGTCACAAATAAGGCCTAAAAGATAATAGAGGTACGAAAAAACCACGAAGGTCAAAAACCTCGTACAGCTTCTCGGGGAAACTCCATTTGGCTCTTCCAATAATTCTCAAAACAAAAGTAGTCGCGAAATATGCAGCGATTTTAAATGCATATGCAATTAAAAATCGGGGTTAATCCACTTATTTTGGCATGATATCAAAAACCTCGGACTCATACGAGAAACTATATCCGATATGCAAATGCGTACTTTGGCGCCCTATACTTATTATATGCATGGTACATAATTTACAACTACGAAACTAAACCTGATCTAAGCTATAGTATGCATATATGTACAAATGGTATTCTACAAGTTAACATACAGAAAAATAACCTGTCGTAGGAAACGAAAATTGACTTGAAGACAAGCTGCTTTACTACAAAAATATTTGAGGGATGATAAGAATATTTTAGCAATACAATATATAATAAGAGAAGAAGATACTCATGACAAACATGTTTTAACAATTGCTTGAAAATTGTTGTCCATTTTGAGGCATTTGATGCTGTTGGTGGTGCGAAGTCGTTTTAATTATGATCGATGGCATACTTGAGTCTGGTGCCGCCCCAGTTGCTTCAATTGCCCAGTTGACGACTGACGCACCGACGATTTCAGGTTCATGTTTAGAACGTACAGGCCCGACAATGATTTGTGCAAAGGAGGTACTGTCCAAACTTTCAGATGAGACAGTCGTGGGCGGAGCCTGCATCAAAGTATTCGACGGCACCATTACCTTTTGAGCTCCACCAGACTCCATTATCCCCTTCTTTGGAGGAACAGGCACAGTATTAGGGGGAGGCCCTTTTATAGCAAACTTAGATTTGGATTGCGGAATGTCACAAGGAGAGCATTGTAAAACGTAGCCTTCGGCTCCAAAACCTGGCTCCATAGCCACGGTCAACGAATTTGTGTGAGCCTTGACAAGCCTGAATTTCCGCTGAGTGGGTGGCTTTCCCATGTCCATGTACCACATGTCATTGAAGCAAATCTGCTGGCCCCATTCGTTTCTAGCGGATCCATCTCGTCCAAAAATGATGTACAAGCGAGTTCCAACGGCGACCGCGCAATGACCGGATCTCCCGGGAGGTAAAGTTGTACTGTCTCCCGGGGCTTTGATTTTCATCTTCTCCCAAGTCATCGTTTCAACGTTCAGGCAGCCTATACTGTCGGTACACTTCCAACGGTCCTGACTTGTCAAAAGGTTTGCCTCTTTTTCATTATTTGATTCGCTCACCCATCCGCCAAATACGTACATTCTGGCTCCAATCAGTGTAGCACTGTGAAGAGAGCGACTTGCGGGGCAGAACGCCATGTCACCATTAGCTATTCGACTCCACATCATAGTGTCCACGTCCAAAACATTCACGTCCGAAAGTCGTCTTCCGCACATTCCCCCGAAAAAGATAACCTTGTTGGTGCCAGAAGTGTTTGAGTACGCCACCGCTGAATGACTCTCCCGTGGACAAGGTGGTATTCCGTAGGTCACCGGGGCTTCCCATTTCCCGTGGGGTATGTTCTGCCGTATGTTTAGAACGTAGACGTCGTTCAAGTACATGGGCTAGGCAATGGTACAAGCTGTAGCTGCCGTTAGTTGGATCCAAATTAGTCAGCCCTCCGAATAGGATGATTTTGTCTTTGATGAAGGTAAAACTATGTCCAATTCTAGGGACAGGGTACGATCGATTCCAATCCGATGCTGCTTCGGGACTTAACTTTCGCCATTCCCATGTGCAGGGACGGAGCTCGTACATCTCATTGGAAAACACTGCGCCTTCCTTCATTCCCCCGAACACCAAGATCCTTGGTGGCAGAATCGTGTCATGGACAAAAGCAGCTCCAAAGGCTGCCACGCCGTTGGGTCCTACGCCCGTTGTCTTTGGTTGAAACCACTGATGATTTCCCAAATCCAGAACATTAAGTTCATCCACTAGCTTTTCGTTCCCGCCGCCAATCATCACAATATATTGATTTCCGACTACGACGGCCTTGTGACCGTGGCGAGGAGTTGGCGCGTTGGAACCGGGTCCCGTGACTATGGGTAGGCTCTTCCATTGCAGGACTGGTGGCTCTATCTTTAAGAGGGCAGTGACCAAGCCATGAATAGTACCAAGCTGGGCAGGGTTCGTCTGGGCATTGTTTGGGTTAGTTGTCTTGCTGCCGGGACGGGAAGGCGGCGGAGGAGCCACTGGAGGAGCCATTGGCAATTTTTTTGTTCCATCCGGCTCATCGGAGGTCGTAGTAGGCGTTACTGCGGACGAGGCTACGCAGTCTAATTTTGAGCCCAATGTGTGGAATAGCGAGTTAATCTGAGGCAGCTCATCATCAGGGATCTCTGTCTTTATAGACGTTATCAGGTTTGAAGAGTTGGTGAGGTCTGGAGCCGGCACGGAGGTCACTGGTACTGGGTCCGGGTCAGATTTGACCAACGTCAATGTGGGGCCACCTGAGCCCATTTTGCTCTGCAACTGCAATAACAAGTAACGAATGACATTTTCAAAACATTCCTGAAACTGAAAGTCATCAGCATCTAACCATCATCGCCGCAAATACCTACCTTTTAAGTTTTGTGTAGAGTGAAAACTCCTAGCAAGCACGAAGTCGTTTCCGCCTCAGCCTACGGTTTGCAGGGCGTTTATTCCAAACGATTAGGAGGACTCCCCCACCAAGAGCCTGCAAAACATATAATTCATTAAAGTATAAATGATTCATCTTGGAAACGCTCTAATACGATCACATATGTACATGATGGAAATAAGTGAAAGTCTCAAGTAGGGAAACCTCCATCCAAACGTAATTAACGCAAAAACCTTCTTCGCCACCCTTCCCTACCCCTACTTTCACTGTGAAAGTTTCACGAGATCCATGGCCCATGACCACCCACAACAGCCGTACTTCTATACTTAAGTGATGCTTCACCGTATTTATATGTAGGTATTATGATTTTTTAAAGTTATTCTAGCTCCAATATTTTAAGGTCAACTTACAAAGATGCAGGTTAAGAGCAAATGAACTACAGCCAAGATAAGCCAATCAGAATACGGGCTCATCTCTGCCTTCACGAACGAAGAAACTACTGTTGACAGTTAGACGACAAATAATCAGATATATGATATCAATTAGGTTTGAATATTCGGATAGATGTTCACTAAAATGTAGAGAAAAAATTGACACCATCAACAAGCAGTTTTCAGTTTTGTTGGATGGGGCGAGAAAATGGAAAAGCAAACAATAGGAAGCAACAAAGTAGGCATGTTGCCGACTTTGATTACAAACATATAAGCAATAAGCAATGCGAACCAATTATTTCTAGTTTCTAGAACAAATACATGTCTTGTGGTAGACAATTTTTTGACAAATGGGGTGAAGTGAGAATTCGGACATAATGCTTTTTAATAACCTGACCTTGAACTCGAACTATTGTTTGACAAATTTCAAACTACAGCCGCGGCATTTTCAAAGCAGCAGAGTTTGAATTGCTGGGTGGGTGCGCCAACTCACTTGACTTTTGCAAAGTTTGCCAAACTATGTTTGAGTTTTTGACAAATATGTAACAACTTTTGTGCTTAATTTCTGTTTAATGATTTTAATGAATGAAGCAACTATGCATATTTACGACAATGCATTAAAAGGTACAGCCGCAGCCTTACGATAATGAAACATTGATGTGTAGTCTCATATACCTATGTAAATTGTTCAGACAAAGAATAGCTTATATTTTCTATTTTAAAAATGGTCATTTAAATACGTACATATTGGGATGAAGTAAAATAACGATCAACGCAGTTTTACAACAAGTATTTAAAAAAGCGAATATTACTCTCATACGTCATAACATATCTCTCATTCTTAAACAAGCTTAGAATATTTTGGCTGTGACCCTCCTACTCCGTTACAATTAAGTTTGGCTTTTGTTTTTGCATCACGATCACACTCCTCGCCTTCTCCGTTGGTCGAAGTGCTGGTGGACATGTCCTTGGACGCAACAACCTCACGCCATAACTGCGGTATTTCTTTACTTCCACATGACTCAATTGCGGCCACCGACATTTTATAAAGGTCTTCGTGAACCTCGTCTACGGATCGCGAAGTATCGACAACCTTATATAAAATACAAATATTACCTTCCATCCATACCGTTACAAGTTGGAATAATTCCAAGTTCACGTTTACCAACAAAGTTTAGATTACCTTCCAATATGATGGGTCTTCAATTTGAGAAAATACCCGTCTCACTCGCTCCTGGAACTCCTTTTTTTCATAGCGTTCTTGTCCAAAGTCTCCGCGAGTGGCTGCAACCTCATCACTAACATTCAGGAAGAAAACCTGGTCTGGCTTTGGAAGTCCTACATCCGGACCTTTGCACCATTCCACATCTAAGGTACCCTGGATTTATGAAGGAAAATGTGTTACGGTGGTCTTAGAGTATGCTTATGCGAAAAACTAAAAAAACATAATTTTCAGTTTAGTTTGCCTACCTTTGCAGCCGTGAACGCTACTCCAGAAAAAGCGTATCTGTCTGCAATGACCGTTTCTCCCTTTTCCAGAGATTCACGAATTCTTGGGCTACAAT
>JAHZMY010002536.1:0-11466 GCA_027743915.1 Seira sanloemensis | reverse complement strand
AATCGATTGGCCTTTAAAATGGTACCTAACTTACCTGCTTGCGGCCATTTTTAACTACATAAATACTATTTCAAAAACTGATTACACTTCAAGCGAAATCACTAGGTACTCCATAAATGTCTCATGATGACATTTTCAATTTCATTAAAAATGGAATTTTGACGCTTGTCTAAATGTAGGTCAAAACGACTGTCGTGACTGGAGTGACGAGTCGGAAGAAGCATGCCCTTGCGCGGATGACGAACTTCGATGTCCAACCCTGCCTGGAACAGGGCCACCTCACGGCCTTCCGGGCTCATGCATTCCGCCAGAATATGTCTGCGACGCGGATGCTATCTGGGATTGCCCTGATGGCTCAGACGAGGCTAATTGTACCATGACCTAAACACTCCGTTATCATTTAATGTACATTTTATTCCCCATTGTAAAAAAATAAATCCGATTAATTTTAATCAAATTGTATTTAACGACTACCTTCAGTCTTGAATTTTTGTTTCAACTTAGTATGGCTGCATTGTGATAGGTATACCTATACATTCGCAATATCTACCTTGATCTTGTTATCGACCTCCTACAGTTGTGCATGGGTGCACAGTAACAGTAATTTTAGGATGACCATAGATTACGTCAACCCAATCGTGTCTAATCTAGCCATCGTTCGTGACAGGCAGCGACTCCAAAGAAGCTGGGACTATGCCAAGGCTGAAACACTTCGTGCAAAAGAGTGACAATAATATTAGCTATAGACTTGGTTAGTTAATGTGAAGCGTTATTGCATTATTTAAAAACTATGCTTTTGCTCATTTTATCTCAGAGTATTACAATGTTGTTTTAAACCTAAATGTAGGAAAGATTTTTTAAAGTAACCATACAGTATTATAGTACATAAGTTATTTTGGCTGCATCTTGACAAAATTATCAGACGTCCACAGCTTTAACTCGACACGCTTTTAGATAATTTTGACGTGCCTACGTATGTAAGTCCATGTAGGCATGAAAATTATCTTTCGCGTACAACCTACTTCTAACGCAAATGCATACATGACTCACGTCAACAGATAGGCAAAGGTCAGTTTCCAGTTAAAATTGAGCAACTCCATCAGCAGCATGATTGCAAATGTGTCGTTACAAACCATTTAGTAGATGGGTAAAATTTCCATTTTTTCTACAGGTGCGAAGTGACCAACTGAACACAACTGGTCTAAATTGATGATAGTTACTACATCTTATCGCTTCGAATCAACTCTCGATTGCAAATCTTATGTACACTACTCCGGGTACATGTTCCATGCTTAGAACCAACAGCTAAATAAATTCCCTAATTATTTTTAACAACCGCGGGAAGATACATAATTGCTGACCTAATTTCTATCTTATCTCTAAAATCGAAACTCTTATCCAATCAATGCCAATAAATTCCTGCTTCGACATTCATGGTTCTGGATTGAGTGTTTGTAATAGTGCTTAATTTTTTACATACAATCTTAAGCGAACAGAGCACTGAGCAACTTGTGTCCGCGAACAGCACATTTTCACGTCTGTCTCTAAATTTAAACCTCAAAATGAAGCTACTTATTTTAATGATAACCGGAATGGTGGTTGCCTCCGTTTCTGCTGAATGCCCACCCGACCAAGTGAGTATCTGATTCAATATATCCGAAAATACAAAACCTTATTGATTGCTTCTGACTTTTTTCTTCATAGTTTGAGTGCCCTAACGGCAGGTGCATTCCAGAAAACTGGGTCTGCGACGGTATTCAGGATCTAATAAAACAATATTTTCCAGTTGCATTTATTTCAACAATGCTCTAAAATTATTTTAAGGAGATAATGACTGTGGTGATTGGAGCGATGAGCCTGAAGATCCTAATCTCTGCCCGGCTTGCCAACCTGGCTATTGGCGGTATTAAATTGTTTATGACTAGCCGCTTCTGAATCCGAGACTTGCAAAAGTTGTCCTGGAGTTCGATGTATATGAAAACCAGAAATGCATTTGTTATATAACAAGACTGCCCACCCTGTAGAGATGACTATGTAACGTAGCCTTATTTTGCATGATTTTAAACTTTGCTAACACTACGACACGTCAAACGGGAACATGCTTTAATAGAATTGATAATAAGCAAATATTGTGTCACAAAATTGACGATTTAAACATGGAAAATTCCACGACCCCTAACTTGCTGTTTACAAAGTAAATCTGTCCATCACCTTCAAAATTTGACCGGTCGGCAAACCCCTCAAATTTTATTATGCATTAACGCCTTCGATAGGTATGCTTAAATTGATCACAAGGAGTCACAAATATTGTAATAAGTAAATAAATTTTGCTTGGCCCCGATCATTGCTTTTTTTTCGTCTTGGTCATGCACGCAGATGTAACTAATTTTTGAATCCTTGGCGAGCATTTTTTTCTTTTTGACGGGGCTGTTGAAGGGATTTTTTTATGATGTCAAAGAGTAAACGATAATAATTGCTTGATTACAGACATGTAATATTAATTTGCGATTTTGCGAAGTAATGACTCTTGTACGCATTTTTTTATGATACGCGGTGTTTTATACTTTTCGATAGTTTCAATGTGCCAACCATGTTTGCCTAAGATACCTGAGTCGTGTTTGCGATGGAACAAATGATTGTGGCGACAATAGTGACGAGAGGGATGAAAACGGGCGCTGCCCAGACTGCCCCCGTGATTCGTTCCAGTGCGCCAACGGGACAACCGCTCATTGTTTGCCTAGCAGCTCAGTTTGTAATGGTATTGGAGCAACAAGACATCAATAACTTCAATTTTTCTTTTTTTGGTTAACTGTAATAAAAGAGTAACTAACCATACATTGATTTGTAGGAAGAGACGATTGCGGTGACAACAGCGATGAGCCTGACAACCCGGAGCATTGTCCTGCATGTGATTCAAACCAAGTTAGACTAATCTTCTAAAACTATTCCAAAACAGTGCATAATTATTGCTGATAAGCTGAAGTAACGTCGCCGAATAAAATTTATTTAGTTTCGCTGCAGAAACGGACGATGTGTGCCACGATCGTTTGTCTGTGATGGTGACAATGACTGCGGCGATGGTAGTGACGAGGAGCAGAACTGTCCAGCTTGTGCAGAGGACAGGGTGAGCAACACTCCCTAAAACATAGAATTTATAATGTAAACCAGCGGGTGTTTGCAATTTTCAGCGCAATAATTGCTAGATAATGAGCCGTTGGTTTTATATAATTGAAGGGTTCTTTAATACACATACATATACATAATGGTGATTGGTTTATTTATACTAAATTCAACTAAAACCTCGTCATTCTAATTTATTCGAATTTTTTTCGACTTGACTTCAGAATTTCCAGATACTATTATTGGGCTAAAAATTAATCTAGAGATATAAACTTATATTTTGTTTGTCAATAACTATCCAGTTTCAATGTGCCAATGGAGTATGCTTGAGAGACGTGCGCACTGTTTGTGACGGGACAGACCACTGCGGTGACAACAGTGATGAGAGGGACGACGGGGGCAACTGTCCCGACTGTCCCGCAACTGCGGTAATAGATATTACTAGTTTAACATGCTACAAGCATATACCTACGCGTAACAATATTGATCCAAATCTGCTTGCAAACCTACAGTTTACATGTAGCGCAAATGCAACCGTGCACTGTATTCCGGGTGCATCAGTATGTGACGGTGAGTAAACGGCACATTTCTCTTTTCGTCCCAGCACCTATCAGATTTAATCAAGCCTATGAATTGCAGGTCGGAACGACTGCGGTGACAGCAGTGATGAACCCACAAATCCAGATCTTTGCCCTGCGTGCCGCCCAGAGCAATTCAGGTGTAACAATGGCCGCTGTATTGATAACACGAGAGTTTGTGACGGTATTCATGATAGATCTTACTGCATGTTAGCAAAATAACTGACACATGGTTTAGGTTCAAATTAAGGGTTGGCTCCAAAATTGTTGCAGGTGTGGAAGATTGCGGTGACAGAAGCGATGAGCCTGGGTCGCCGGAGCTGTGTCCACCTTGTTTACCTGGCCAGGTAGCTAATACGACTACTACCACACAATATTATTTAGTAGACCATAATTATATTTCACGGAGTTGTGTTAGGCTATATCATTATTTATTTGCTAAAATACGGTACATCCTTTTATAAGCATATTCTGATATAAGACCACCTGTCCAAAAGGGTAGGATTTTCCCCTTGGACATTCCCTGATTTACAGAGTTCAATGTATTATTAATTAAGCCAAACTTAAACCATGCAAACTAAAAGAAAATCGTCTGCTAAAAATAGGAAATGAAAGAAATTTGAAACTAGGGAACACTAACACAGATAAATATTACTTTCCCGTAGTTCCAATGTGCGAACGGAAAGTGCCTAGCAGAAAGCAGTGTGTGCAACGGTGAGTCATCTTAAAAGTATAAGCAGATTTTACTATCAGAAAGCATCAGTGCTTTTTAGTGCTTGCTCATGTGTAACGCAGGCAGAAACGATTGCCACGACTGGAGCGACGAAAGCGAAGAGAATTGCCCTTGCGCCGATACCGAATTCAGATGTGGTCCGCCGTCTGAAGAGCCCGGTGCACCAGGCAATTGCATTCCAGAGGAATGGGTGTGTGATGACGACGGAATCTGGGATTGCCCCGATGGCGCTGACGAGCAGAACTGTTCCAAGTCCAGGAAGCACTAATATCTGTTTTGTAATATTATCTGTATGATCACAATGGGTATGTGTGACAAGGACAGAAAGTCTGGAATAAATTAATCAATTTTTTGGACACCGATTTGGGAAAATTATATTAATTTAATTGTGGAAGAAATAAATACGACTGTTTAGAGTATGTCGAACGGCTACATGAATTTAAGGCCGAAAGTTAGGTTGGCCACTTCAAGCAAATAATGTCAATTGTAAATAGCTGTTCATACATTAGCACGTATTCGGAAACATCTTTTAATTGTCCACGAATTTAAAAATCGTCAAAAAAAATCGTTGCCCCGCTAGTTTAGGACGTATTTATATTTTCCAAAATATGCAGTACTGTTTAGAGATGTTTTAAGCGGAAACATATTATATTCCACCAGAAATATCTTTCTATCACTCTTTACACATTTTCTCCTTAACAAGGACATAGCTACAGCCCGTGATTCCTAAATAAACGAAAATTATGTCTCTGAAAGCAAATAGTGCGAAACTTAAGCTATTATACTTGCATCCACTGCACTCACCATATATAGACTTCCGACAGTTTTTGCAAGCTATTGTAAAAATCGTTTGAAAGCTGTGGTAGTTCCGAGCAAATAACTGACTGAATTACAGATTACAGACGAAGCTAATTATACGGTAACCTAATAGAACACGATGCTATTAAATATTATTAAATATGCATAAGCTTGATTTCTCATTGGGTAACAAAACAAATATGTATTTTAGGCCGGCGTTAACACCAAACTTGTGTAGTTGTTGATTGGTTCAGAATTACACCAGACCTCAAGATCTATATGGGTGAAGCTTGAAAACAGTGACGTGTTTACGATTTGTTCAAATGGTCCACATCAATCGCAAGCAGTCCTGAAAAACACCTCGCGCACACAACTACATCCATCCATACACACCTTACCATAATACCTTTTTTATCGCCTGCCCTTGAAAGAATTTTTGTTCCAGATCGTCATCCTAACCCTTCCAACCATTGACAATGAATCTTGATAAGCAGAAATCGGATAGCAATTGATATTATGCAATAAAATAAGGTCAAACTGATTCCGTACCGCAGGATAGGCATTTTTTTCAAAGTAGTGACAGCAGTATTAACTATCGGCTTGGTTCAGGCTTGTCAACTCTTATCGCAACATTTGAGCACCTTATCTTTTTGCAGCTACATGAAACTTGTTGTGAGGCAATTTGCAACTGTAGAAAAATAAAGATTTAACTAAAAGTGAGACTATCGATTCTATTTAGAATGCTGTTTTGGCTGCAACTGAGTCTGCCATTAAAAAATACAAGCTTAATGACATGATTATCAAACATGTACAGCTTTTTCATCGCCATAATCAATTCACAT
Organism: Seira sanloemensis; assembly: GCA_027743915.1. Classification (NCBI taxonomy): domain Eukaryota; kingdom Metazoa; phylum Arthropoda; class Collembola; order Entomobryomorpha; family Entomobryidae; genus Seira; species Seira sanloemensis. Next base: position 5,395 of record JAHZMY010002536.1, on the reverse strand, counting down.
TGACATGTAAGCACTTGTAAAAGTATCCATCATCAATCGCGTAAAACTGAGTTTACGCAGAAACATGCGCGACTCACGTCAACCGACAGACAAAGATCGGTTTCTTGGTAAAGTTTCCCAAATTGAGCCATACCACTGCCAAAATGTTTGTACATACATATGTCGGTAAGGAGCATTTATGTAAGTGTGTAATTTCTCCACCTTTATACCAGTTGCAAAATTCCCATCTGCGAACGACAAGTTCATATGATTGATGATTCTTGTTGCTTATCATTTGAAATCAGCTTTCATTCTAACTTCTATTTTTGCCGCGTACATGCTTCAAATTCATCAGCGACATAACAGTAAATAGCACACCATGAGAAGGTATTGCATGACCCAAATTTAATCTTATCACAAAAACCGAAAACTTGATCTGATTTTGGCAGACAGTTCCTACATCGATCTTTTTTGTTTAATTGATTAAATATTATGCGGAAATATTTTATGTATAAGCCATGTTCGCAAACCCGGCAGTTTTTGACTTGCATCCGATAACTACACACTTACTAGCTAGTCTCACAAGTTTTGGTTTAAAATGAAGTTACTTATTTTACTAGGATTAGGAATAGCAGTAGCATCAGTCTCTGCTGAATGTCCACCAGACCAAGTAAATAAATATTCAAACTTACATAACTGAAGTACATATGTTCGAATATGAAAATTTTTAACAATTCTTGACTCGGACATTTTTGTTTTAGTTTGAGTGCCCAAACGGCAGATGCATTCCTGGAAGCTGGGTTTGCGACGGTATTTTCAAAATCCAAAAAAGAAATGGGTAATTAATATTTTTTTGTTTTAATGATGTTTGAAAATTATTTTAGGCGATAATGACTGTGGCGATTGGAGCGATGAGCCGGAGGACCCTAATCTCTGCCCGGCTTGCCAACCTGGCTATTGGCGGTATAAAATTGTTTATGACTCATCGTATCTGAATCCGAGACTTCCAGAAGTTGTCCTGGAGTTCGATGTATATGAAAACCAGAAATGCATTTGTTATATATTTTTAGATGCGGAAACGGCAAATGTATAAGAGAGTCTTACGTCTGTGACGGAGACAATGATTGCGGTGACGCCAGTGACGAGCAACAAGACTGCCCGCCATGTGCAGATAATTGGGTAAGAATGAATGAGGTTAAATTTTGAGCTCTGCTTTTATGCTTACGGCTACAAATCCTAACTGAAGAATTAATTAATTGTTAGTTTAAATCAAATCAATGTCGAGTCGGATGTTACTTGTGGCATTCATACTTTAGTAATCATTAACATAAAGTCTATATAAAAGTTAAAAAATTGTATTGTGCAAAGCTAAAAAATGCTTTAGACACGATTTCTTGCGTGAGCAAAACCTCCAATTTACACAATTTAGGATTTTAAGTTTGCTAAGCAATTTTTAAAACTGGTTAATTTTTACGAACCCAGTTTTGCTAACATTAGCATGTGATTAATACGGATTGTTTTATGATAGTTTCAATGCGCAAACCACGTCTGCTTAAAAACTCTAAGTCGTGTGTGTGACGGAACGGACAATTGTGGCGATAACAGTGACGAAAGGGACGACAACGGACGCTGTCCAGACTGTCCTCGGGATTCGTTCCAGTGCGCCAACGGGACAACCGCTCACTGCGTGGCATCCAGTGCTCTTTGCAACGGTACGTCATCAAAAATTGACTCACCTCAAAAAATATCTATAACTTTAAAAATTCATGATTATTGTCAAAATAGGTAGAAACGAGTGCGGCGATAACAGCGACGAGCCGGAGGATCCAGATATGTGCCCAGCATGTTCGCCAAATCAGGTTTTGCTTTAAATCTATTCCATAAAACAAACCAGAAGTTATTGTAATATAGTTTGACATCCATATGATAAATATGTACATATACATAAAAACTATTTAACGTTCAACTGTTAGTAATGTAATGTAAGTAATGTTAGTTTATATTTAAAGTTTCGTTGCAGAAATGGAAGATGTGTACCACAGTCGTATGTCTGTGATGGCGATAATGATTGCGGCGACGGAAGTGACGAGCAGCAGAACTGTCCGGCCTGTCCCGAGGATCGGGTAAATGAAGCTTACCAGAGTGTTTATAGAAACCCTTTTTCTATTAAGTTTGTTACATGTTGTTAAATGTTGAATAGGAATAGCTAACTTTTTTAAATCCAAATATCTTGTTTTTGCATTTACACTCGAGGGCAAAAGTGATGCCACTCCAGGAAATTTTTTCGGAAAAAAATTGCGGACTAAGGAGAGAGCAAAAGTGATGGGTACTCCTTTTTGGCTGCGTCCCATTTACGCCATGTAGTAAAAACGTGGCCAACACTTTTGCTCTCATTCAAGCCCTCCGTAAATCCTTGGTCTGCAATTTTTTTCCGAAAAATTTTTTGTCACATAATGCCCCATAGTAGAATGTATTACTCCCAAAAGTGCACGTAAAAATTCCAACGCGCGCAGAAACTGCGCGCTCTTGAAAAACGAATTTAGCATGGGGTTAAATGGAATGCATCACTTTTGCTCCCGAGTGTAATACTAAATATCGAGTCAAACTTTGGCTGGTTGTTGAAATTTTTCGCTTATGTTTTTAAGTCAATCCCAAGGTCATTTAAACCATTTTTGTGACCCAAACGCTTGTGGTTCCAGCTCAGCCTTTTTCAATCTCTAACCCGTAATAAGATTGCTTTGTAAACCAATCTTTATCCAGTTCCAATGCGCCAATGGAGTGTGCTTGAGAAACGTTCGTAATGTTTGCGACGGGCTGGACGACTGCGGCGACAACAGTGATGAACGAGATGACGAAGGCAACTGCCCCGACTGTCCCGCATCTGCGGTAATAGATGCTACTGTTTTCAACTTACAAGAGTATCGAGCATATCCTAAACTAAACTCAATTATGTTTGTAACCTAACAGTTTACTTGTAGCGCAAATGCAACTGTACATTGTATTCCTGGCGCAAATGTTGTGCAACGGCCAGAATGATTGTGGCGACAGTAGCGACGAGCCAACCGACCCAGACCTTTGCCCCGCCTGCCGCCCAGAGCAATTCAGATGTAACAATGGGCGCTGCATTGATAACACGAGGGTTTGCGACGGTAATTTAGATTAACAGTGGAACATATTGACAAGGTTTTAAATGCAAGGAAAAAACCAGAATTAATCCTTCACCCAAAATCTGCTTCAGGTTCCGACGACTGTGGTGACAGAAGTGACGAGCCGGGCTCACCAGAACTGTGCCCGCCTTGCCTGCCTGGCCAGGTAGGTTATATTTGTGCAATATTTTAATATGCTTTTGTTTTGTGCACAAAAAGTTTAAAAGTGTCTAGCTAAATTGCTCATTACGGTAATATATTTTGTTTGCTAGGCGGTTTCTGATATGGAATTAAATTTGATTTTGCGTAAAAGCATATTTAATTGCGAATTAAATATTGTTGGCAAAATTTGAAAGGTGGTCTTTAATATTACATTATATTTTGGTCCACAGTTCCAATGTACCAACGGAAAATGCTTAGCTGAGAGTAGTGTCTGCGATGGTGAGGTTTCTTAAAAATATGCAAATGTAGATTATTATTAAAAGAGGATCGAGCTATATGTCTTAATTGTGTGCTCCTGTGAAATGTAGGAAGAAACGATTGCCGCGACTGGAGCGATGAAAGCGAGGAAACATGCCCTTGCGCCGACACCGAGTTCCGTTGTGCAGCACCACCCTCAGAGGAGCCCGGCCCACCAGGCAATTGCATTCCAGGGGACTGGGTATGCGATGACGACGGAATCTGGGATTGTCCCGATGGCGCTGACGAGCAGAACTGTTCCAAGTCCAGGAAGCACTAATAACTGTTTTGTAATGTTATCTATATGATAGCTTTGGGCTTGCGCGGATACGAGGGACATGCTTAAATAAATAAAACTAATTTATGCAAAAAAATTTAAAATTTGTTAAAACTGATGGCACTTTGTTCAGCATCAGCTAAAAGAGGACGATTATAATCGTCGAAAATATATTTTAGCCAGGTTTCTACAAGGCCTTTCGGCTCACCCATCACCAATATTTGGTTTAATAAGTCTCGAGTCTGTGCATTGTTTTTCCTGCTTTATATGCAACAAGAAAGCCCATGCGATTGACACAGGTCATGGTAATTTCAGAGCGATAGACATTTGCGTTTTTGAATATGAGTCGATGAAAACTAGGCGTTATCTTACTTCACTATTATCCAGTATCACCTCAGTGGTGGTACAATCGCATAAATTTTGAATGATCTTGGTAAAATTCAATCACTGGCTAATTAAAACTAATGTCAGATGGACCCCTATATTAGATGTATGATGAGGAGAAAGGAGGTCATGACATTTGTACGAGATCGACAAACAATCTTGATTAGTCAACATTCAGATTTTTTTCTCGTTTAAGATTCTAAACCATATGGCAATAATTAATTCAAACTAATAAGGGATCAGCAAAATCTTTTATGAATGAGGTTACATCATGATCAAGTACAATCCCGTTCAAAGTTCTAACCCAAATGGCGATAATGATTTGAAACTGTTTTGTGAATAAGCCCATAAGGTTTCGTATATGTAGTTATTAACTTTCATACATTGAGAAACGTAAACATTGTCTACGTTTGACAGTCATATTAGCATTTGCTGACTATTTCCACGCTGTATCAATATTTATGTGCTACAAGTCAATCAGACGTTTTATATTTAAAAAATGACTAATTTGTATTACGCAATCGCATACTATGAGCGGTTCCAATGCCCATATTAAGCCTGGCGGGATTATAGATTTCAGATTTGTAACTTGGATATACAATTTGCGCAATGAAAAAAAGTGTTCATTTCAAGCAGTGCATCTAGCATTCTTAACAAGTTGAAACTCAGTTGACACTAGTAGGCTGCAGAGGGCTTTTATTGGCACTTCGAAAGTGCTCCTACTACATTTCCGGGAAGCTTGCATCTGCGTGTTGCGCGAAAATGTTTTACTAGTGTCCGAACCATTGTCATCACGTCAAAACAATTCTAGATAGGTACATAAATATTTGTAGAATGCAAATATGAAACCGATGTAAGCACTCACACGTTGGCCACGGTTCTTACTGTACTCCAGCCAAAAAATTGCGCATATTGTAAACGATAGTTCAATCATTCACCCTCAAAATGCATACATACATACATATTGTAAACGCGACTTTTGAGCAAGATTACGTTTAAAAGATGTGGCCAAAGTTTATGTGTGCAGTATATCTGTTAGCCGTATGTTGTTGGTATCTGTTTATTCGTTTTGCAAAATATGCAGAATTTACCTTCGCGCTCCAAGTGTCACTAACCTTGAATATAACTTGCATTTAGTGCAGTCATCAAC